>CM070486.1:2619716-2887216 GCA_036324585.1 Champsocephalus esox
TGTATTATTAATATGAATCCAAAACACTGCACCCTGATCCTCAAACACACTTTGTAAGTATCTTGTGTATATTATTAAAACAAGAGAAGGTATATCCTTCTGGTGGGAGACGGTGTTTTTCATGCATTAAAGGTCCCCTATCAGACTCATCAATATCTCACAGGTCTGAGATATATCCAGAGCCTGTCTCTGATTGGCTGAAATACCAAACAGATCATTGCAGAATTACCCATAATCCCCTCTGTTTCAGCCCTGTTTCCAAAGTGCTGATTCTCTGTCTGTGACTTCAGATGAAAGTAAGGAGCCCCCCCCCACGCCCCTCTGAGAGACATCTGGTTACAAAGACCTCAATGGAGCTCTGGAGGTGATAAGGGGTACCTTGTTGCTGATTGGCTCATGGTTACACAAGACAACACATCGTTATGACATCACAAAGTGGCCACAATCTGATCAGCTGTCTATCTATCCCCTCAGCACAGGTTTTTATAGAAATGGATCAAAAAGAGAGATAATCTATGTTCCTGAAACTTTCAGAGTCTCTTTCCACAGAGGGGACACATGTTGATGTAGAAGAGACATGAAGAAGAGGGGACACATGTTGATGTAGAAGAGACATGAAGAAGAGGGGACACATGTTGATGTAGAAGAGACATGGAGAAGAGGGGACACATGTTGATGTAGAAGAGACATGAAGAAGAGGGGACACATGTTGATGTAGAGGAGACATGAAGAAGAGAGGACACATGTTGATGTAGAAGAGACATGGAGAAGAGGGGACACGTGTTGATGTAGAAGAGACATGGAGAAGAGGGGACACATGTTGATGTAGAAGAGACATGGAGAAGAGGGGACACGTGTTGATGTAGAAGAGACATGGAGAAGAGGGGACACATGTTGATGTAGAAGAGACATGAAGAAGAGGGGACACATGTTGATGTAGAAGAGACATGGGGAAGAGGGGACACATGTTGATGTAGAAGAGACATGGGGAAGAGGGGACACATGTTGATGTAGAAGAGACATGAAGAAGAGGGGACACATGTTGATGTAGAAGAGACATGGAGAAGAGGGGACACATGTTGATGTAGAGGAGACATGGAGAAGAGGGGACACATGTTGATGGAGAGGAGACATGGAGAAGAGGGGACACATGTTGATGTAGAAGAGACATGAAGAAGAGGGGACACATGTTGATGTAGAAGAGACATGAAGAAGAGGGGACACATGTTGATGTAGAAGAGACATGGAGAAGAGGGGACACATGTTGATGTAGAAGAGACATGAAGAAGAGGGGACACCTGTTGATGTAGAAGAGACATGAAGAAGAGGAGACACATGTTGATGTAGAAGAGACATGAAGAAGAGGGGACACTTGTTGATGTAGAGGAGACATGAAGAAGAGGGGACACATGTTGATGTAGAGGAGACATGAAGAAGAGGGGACACATGTTGATGTAGAAGAGACATGAAGAAGAGGGGACACATGTTGATGTAGAGGAGACATGAAGAAGAGGGGACACATGTTGATGTAGAAGAGACATGGAGAAGAGGGGACACATGTTGATGGAGAAGAGACATGAAGGAGAGGGGACACATGTTGATGTAGAAGAGACATGAAGAAGAGGGGACACATGTTGATGTAGAAGAGACATGGAGAAGAGGGGACACGTGTTGATGTAGAAGAGACATGAAGAAGAGGGAGACACATGTTGATGTAGAAGAGACATGAAGAAGAGGGGACACTTGTTGATGTAGAGGAGACATGAAGAAGAGGGGACACATGTTGATGTAGAGGAGACATGAAGAAGAGGGGACACATGTTGATGTAGAAGAGACATGAAGAAGAGGGGACACATGTTGATGTAGAGGAGACATGAAGAAGAGGGGACACATGTTGATGTAGAAGAGACATGAAGAAGAGGGGACACGTGTTGATGTAGAAGAGACATGAAGAAGAGGGGACACGTGTTGATGTAGAAGAGACATGAAGAAGAGGGGACACGTGTTGATGTAGAAGAGACATGAAGAAGAGGGGACACGTGTTGATGTAGAAGAGACATGAAGAAGAGGGGACACGTGTTGATGTAGAGGAGACATGAAGAAGAGGGGACACATGTTGATGTAGAAGAGACATGGAGAAGAGGGGACACGTGTTGATGTAGAAGAGACATGAAGAAGAGGGGACACATGTTGATGTAGAAGAGACACGGAGAAGAGGGGACACGTGTTGATGTAGAAGAGACACGAAGAAGAGGGGACACGTGTTGATGTAGAAGAGACATGAAGAAGAGGGGACACATGTTGATGTAGAAGAGACACGGAGAAGAGGGGACACGTGTTGATGTAGAAGAGACATGAAGAAGAGGGGACACATGTTGATGTAGAAGAGACACGGAGAAGAGGGGACACGTGTTGATGTAGAAGAGACATGAAGAAGAGGGGACACATGTTGATGTAGAGGAGACATGGAGAAGAGGGGACACGTGTTGATGTAGAAGAGACATGGAGAAGAGGATTTTGCACAATAGGTGACCTTTAGTATTAATAATGATCCAAAATACTTCACCCTGATCCTCATCATCTTCGTCAGTCTTTAAGTAACTTTTGTAAATATATATTTGTAATAATATCCTACTTGTGAGCTATGGTATTTTTCATTTATAAAACATTACATTAAAACCTAAAGGCCTGAATTACTGATATTGATAATCGTCATAAACACTGCACCCTGATTCTCAAAGACATCATCTTCCTCACCTTCTCAAACATTTCCCACTTTGGGATCAATCGTCTGGAGTTACACGTACTCAACTTTAGTCCTGTGGTATTTATGCATTTATATATTAAACCCAGTGACCTGGCATTCAGCATTATTATCTTTATTTGTATTAAACAATACTGTATATTTTTAAATATTCCATTTTGCATATTGGTAGCCAACAATGTGCACTTTAAGTTCTTGTGTTTATATATTAATATCTTAATTATATAATCTAGATGATATGTGTTGTATGTCTATGTGTCCTACTTGTATGTAGCCTATCGTATTTTACCATTTATTACAAAATAATAATCTGGTTTCCCTATATATCTTTTCTTTGTACAAAAGCACCACTGTATACACCTTGTCACATCTTAGTTATAAATGCAGTCAAATGTGCACTTTTTACATTTTTTTATTGTTTACTTTTGAAGTTGTTTTGTTTGTGTAAATATTATTTGTGATGTTGATTAAAAAAACACAATGTTTTACTTAAAAATAGAGCGACTCAACCTTTTGCCCCTGGAATAAATCAAATATGATAAATATTCAATATTTTTTGGGGGGGTTTAGCCTTAAAAAGGGGGTTTAGGTCCTAAAAAGGGGGTTTATGTCTTAAAAAGGGGGTTTAGGTCTTAGACAGGGGGGTTTAGGTCCTAAAAAGAAAGGGGGGTTAAAGGGGGGGTTTAGCCTTAATAAGGGTGCTTTCATCTAAGGGGTTTTTGTTATATGGACAGTAACCCAAATACAGACTGAGCAAGGGGTTAGGGTTAACTCTCAGAAAGGGAAAGGGAAAAATGGTTTACTTAAAAATAGAGCGACTCAACCTTTATGCCCCTGGAATAACTCAAATATGATAAATATTCAATATATTTTGGGGAGTTGAGCCTTAAAAAGGGGGTTAAAGGGGGGTTTAGGTCTTAAAAAACGGTTTTAGGTCTTTTAAAAGGGGGTTTAGGTCTTAACAATTGGGTTAAAGGGGGGTTTAGGTCTTAAAAAGGGGGTTACATGGGGGTTTAGGTCATAAAAAGGGGGTTTAGGTCTTAAAAAGGGGGTTTAGGTCTTAGACAGGGGGGTTTAGGTCTTAAAAAGGGGGTTAAATGGGGGTTTAGGTCCTACAAAGGGGGTTTAGGTCTTAAAAAGGGGGTTTAGGTCTTAGACAGGGGGGTTTAGGTCCTAAAAAGAAAAGGGGGTTAAAGGGGGGGTTTAGCCTTAATAAGGGTGCTTTCATCTAAGGGGTTTTTGTTATATGGACAGAAACCCAAATACAGACTGAGCAAGGGGTTAGGGTTAACTCTCAGAAAGGGAACTCGTTTTATTTTCTTTGCCTCAAATCTGATATCAGAAATACATTCCACCCAGCTATTTGGTAAAGTTTGCTCGATTCTCGATTTATATATTGGTTTGTTAAGAAAGGGAAAGCGTTGTCATGGCAAACTAAGTTTTTGTTTTTAGCCTGTAGATCATAAAGCAGATTTAGTGCATTTATTGCTGCAAAACTGTGATATGAGATAATATGTCAGTTTAGGGTCATAGTTTGTTAGGTTAGGCTTTGCACGTTATATTATTCAACACATTATGATTGTTTAAGTATTTGAATTAATTGCAAGAGGGTAGCAGTGGAAAAAGCTAATTTTAAATTAAGTTAAATTTGTTCTATTTTTAAACTTTTGAACAAGCAATTAGGTGTATTTTTTTAGCCGTATACAACCCAAGCAACACAGCACTTTTAAAATCTATTTATTTCTGCAAGTCATATCAAGATTGCAATATTCCAACACGCATGTTCCTAAATGAGCAAATGAAGTGTTGAATGACTGTTGCAGTGAAACCACAGCCATCTTTAAATCCCATATCACATCTGATTCAACGTTGCCACCATATGAAAGCAGTGCAGAGGTTTAATGGAGGTCCACTCTGACCTTTGTCCGCACGTTAAGTTGAGAATGAAAGCGCCGTTAGCTCACACTCCGTAAGAAACACGATGCCCACGAGTCAGGGACGGCAGAGCGGCAATCTGAGTGTGACATGTGTTGCGTAACGAGAAGGAGCCTTGCTGATAAGGCATGTGTGCAGACTGTCACCTTATCATGTGCACCGGACATTTTGTTCACACACACACACACACACACACACACACACACATACCATGTATACCTCACTTCAGGGGAGATTACATTCACTTACATGCATTTCCTGGAGACTTATCCTAACCTTAACCAGAACCAACACATGCCTAACCCTACCCCTAACCCTTACCCTAACCAAGTCTCCAATTAGTCCCCATAAGGGAGGCACGTCCCCACACGTGACTGTGTAAACAGATGTAGGTCCCCCACAAGTATGGTAATGCTAGGCCGCACACACACATACACACACGCTCTCTCTCTCTCTCTCTCTCTCTCTCTCTCCTCTCTCTCCTCTCTCTCTCTCTCTCTCTCTCTCTCTCTCTCGCGCGCTGCATATGGGTCTGGTGTGTGTACAGGCAGCAAAAGGTGCACTTCAAGTCGTTGCAGCCTGTGTTACCGCCGGACAAACTGTCTCTTATTGCACTTTTCGTTCACTAATGAAGTCTGTTAGTGTAGATTTAGGCATTTTAAGACATGGCGATTGGTTGTTAGATTCACTAGATAGTAAAATATACATACACATAAGATGCTGGATCCATGAAATGTTGAAAAAGGATCAATCAACAAAGAAAACAACAATTCAGTCTTATATGTTGTCCGTTGCTTGCTTGTTTGGGATTGGACAAACCCATCATGATAGACTGCTTTATTTTACTAAGGTATTTCATTTTTCAGTTCATTTACATTTCATTACATTACATATCATTTAGCTCAAGTGCAAAAACCATAAAGATTCAAACTCCGGACAACAAGGAAAGTGCAGATATATTCATTTCAGGCGAGGCAGACGATGGTGAGTGCTGGTGCCTCAGATACAAGGCCCAAAAGAACTCAAAAGGTGCTTCGTTGCATTTCTGTTCAACAAGAGAATTGTTGAATTTCCCTTTTTCTAAAGTCTTAGTCACATCTTTGCAAAGCTGCTAGCATGCTAAGTATTTCCTTTCTAACAATCTACACGCACCAGACTCTTTCCCGATAGTCGGCAAGTAGATGGAAGCTTAGTTCTGCAATATATTAAACTGGTGGAGTTCAGTGGAAAGAAAACATGTGTAGTATTGAGGTGAACTTTGCTTTTCTAAAGTTTAAAGTACATCCTCAGAAAGCCAATAGCAGTAGTTGAGTTCATGCATCAGCATTGCTTTGGCCATTGAGTGAAGAACGGTCAGCTTTTTAAAAGTCTTTCAAAGTATGAACATTGGTATTTATTTGTGTACAGTTTCAAAGCACCAATATTTCTACTTTAAGTATGGCATGTTGGATCTTTCCCAGACAGGCCTGCTTTTATGTAACACAGATTTAAGTTTAAATATTCTCCAGAAGGTGTGGCATGGCTGGCTGTTTATGCAGAAACAGTCGCATGTTGTTCGGCCGTCACCGTGCAGAGTTCAGGACATCGAGTTCTCTTTCTGTCTGACGTCACGCCAGCCTGTTGGTGCTCAGAGTGACGTGGGAAGTAGTGGAGTTCAAATAATTCTGTACTCGAGCACATTTTTCTAGTATCAGTACTTTACTCCACTACTTCTTTTCTGACGACTACTTTCTCTCATTTTCCAAACAGCTGGTTCCTTTAGTCTGAATGTGTGTTGGTGCGTGGTCATTATTCTTCAGAGTCACTGCGTGCCTATTGGTTGGAACACGATCCGTGTATCCATCACTTCCTGGTCTTCTCTAAAGAAGAGGGACCAATGGAAACGTTGTCATGTTGCCGTTGGTCACCATGGAAACATTCGTTAGCTAACAATGACATTATTGTTCTATTGATATAAAGGGAGGTCAGGTACTCTTTAAAGCAGCTGCTAGCTATGGGTACTTTTTACTGAAGCACACTTCAAAGCCTCTTTACTTTTACTTGAGTAAAGAAGTTTAGTCAGTACTTCTACTTTCACCAGAGTATTTTTAAACACGAGTATCTGTACTTCTACTTGAGTAAAGAATGTGTGTACTTCTGCCCTCTCTGGATAGCTGCAGATTACCTGAACGCCTCCTCTGTTGTTTTGGATGGTTCTCTCAGATCAGAGGCCTCCTGCTGAGAGCCTGGCAGCAGAGAGACTGAACACCATATGGTCGTTTTCAAAAACTGAAGAAGAAGAAGAAGAAGAAGAAGAAGAAGAAGATGAAGAAGAAGAAGAAGAAGAAGAAGAAGAAGAAGAAGAAGAAGAAGAAAGAAGAAGAAGAAGAAGAAGAAGAAGAAGAAGAAGAAGAAGAAGAAGAAGAAGAAGAAGAAGAAGAAGAAGAAGAAGAAGAAGAAGAAGAAGAAGAAGAAGAAGAAGAAGAAGAAGAAGAAGAAGAAGAAGAAGAAGAAGACGACAAACAAACACAAACAAACAAACAAACAAACAAACAAACAAACAAACAAGTCACTTTAAGGTCCAGATTGGTTGCTTAGTTACCAAGAGCTTTTTGATACCGACACCATACATACACCGTAGTAACGTTACGGTCATTGTGAATGAGTTAGTTTTTGGTTTGTTGGTTAGTTTATTAGGTATTTATAAGATAGTTGGTTTGGTTAATAAGGTATTTGGTTTGATAGTTGGTTAATTAAGTATTTGTTAGATGGATGGTTGCTTAGCTAGTTGGTTGGTTGATATGTTGGTTGGTTTGTTAGGTATTTATAAGATAGTTGGTTTGGTATTTGGCTAGATTGATGGTTAGTTAGATAGCCGGTTAGTTGGTTGGTTAGTAAGGTATTTGGTTAGATGGATGGTTAGTTAGATAGCCGGTTAGTTGGTTGGTTAGTAAGGTATTTGGTGAGATGGTTGGTTAATTAGATAGCCGGTTAGTTGGTTGGTTAGTAAGGTATTTGGTTAGATGGTTGGTTAGTTAGATAGCCGGTTAGTTGGTTGGTTAGTAAGGTATTTGGTGAGATGGTTGGTTAATTAGATAGCCGGTTAGTTGGTTGGTTAGTAAGGTATTTGGTGAGATGGTTGGTTAATTAGATAGCCGGTTAGTTGGTTGGTTAGTAAGGTATTTGGTGTGATGGATGGTTAATTAGATAGCCGGTTAGTTGGTTGGTTAGTAAGGTATTTGGTTAGATGGTTGGTTAGTTAGATAGCCGGTTAGTTGGTTGGTTAGTAAGGTATTTGGTGAGATGGTTGGTTAATTAGATAGCCGGTTAGTTGGTTGGTTAGTAAGGTATTTGGTTAGATGGTTGGTTAGTTAGATAGCCGGTTAGTTGGTTGGTTAATAAGGTATTTGGTGAGATGGTTGGTTAATTAGATAGCCGGTTAGTTGGTTGGTTAGTAAGGTATTTGGTGAGATGGATGGTTAATTAGATAGCCGGTTAGTTGGTTGGTTAGTAAGGTATTTGGTTAGATGGTTGGTTGGTTGAATCGTCCATGAATAGCTAGTTGGTTTGTTGTAAGGCTAGTGAGGTGTTTGGTTAGATGGCTAGTTAATAGCTAATTGGTTAGTTGGATTATTTTATGACCATAGTATTTCTTCTTTAAGGATCTGAGTACTTCTTCCACCACTGCATCTTTGTAACTGTAAATGAAGTTTGCAATACAAAACTAAACAGAATTTCTATTTTCCATTGCAAACACGTTAGCTCTCCAGCGCACACAGGCGTGCCACGTGTGCGTAAGATGATCTAAACGGTTTCCATCCTGACGAGAGCAACATTAGGCTCTCGTTGAAGCAGACATTTGAAACTCTTCACACAACCAAGCGATGTGTCCTGCAGATTCTCTGTGAAGCATCACGTGGTGTGTGAGTGTGTGAAGCCCCTGCTGTGTGAGGGTTGAGCTCACGTGGTATTTCATCCCGAGCGCTCGAACGGTCGCTGATATCCACAGCCGTGCTGCCAACAATGTGGCCGTCAGCTGGTGCGCGGGGTTACTCACACTGGAGGAATGTAACGGTTACGTCATACTGTGGGAGGAAAACAACAATGCAGATCTGTCAGGACACTTTTAGATTATTACTACACGTCTTTAGCATCACTGCACAGGCTTTTAATCATGTCGCACACAGGACAACAGCTCAGACTTCGGGTTTAGTTCATTACCTCAGCTCAGGATGTCTTTTTATTTGTCCATCAACAGGATTAGGGAAATAACTACTGCCTGGATTTCATGTGACATTACATATTGGGGGAGTTGGGGTCATATTTTTCACTTTCGCTAACATTGTAAAGCAGATAATTCACTTCGACATAGTTTGAGTTTCTCCTTTCTTATGATATCTATCCATCCATCTCTCTTTCTATCCATCTATCCATCCATCCATCTCTCTTTCTATCCATCTATACATCCATCCATCTCTCTTTCTATTCATCTATCCATCTATCCATCTATCTATCTATCTATCCATCTATCCATCCATCTATCTATCTATCCATCCATCTCTCTCTCTATCTATCTCTTTTTATCCATCTATCCATCTCTCTCTCCATCCATCCATCTATCCATCTCTCTTTCTATCATTTCTCTCTATCCATCTCTCTTTCTATCCATCTATCCATCTATCTCTCTCTATCTCCATCCATCCATCTCTCTCTCCATCCATCCATCTATCTATCTCTCTTTCTATCCATCTATCCATCTCTCTCTCCATCCATCCATCTATCCATCTCTCTTTCTATTCATCTCTCTCTCTATCCATCTCTCTTTCTATCCATCTATCCATCTATCTCTCTCTATCTCGATCCATCCATCTATCCATCTCTCTTTCTATCCATCTATCTATCCATCTATCCATCTCTCTCTCTATCCATCTCTCTTTCTATCCATCTATCCATCTATCCATCTATCCATCTCTCTTTCTATCCATCTATCTATCCATCTCTCTCTATCCATCCATCCATCCATTTATCGATCTATCTCTCTATCCATCTCTCTCTCTATCCATCTCTCTTTCTATCCATCTATCCATCTCTCTCTCTATCCATCTATCTATCTATCCATCTCTCTCTATCTCTCTATCTCTCTCTATCTATTCTTCTTGAAGGTCTGCACACTCTCAGTCTAGTTGGTTTATATTGGGACACGGTAACCCATGTCAAATCGACTCCCATTACTGCTACAATGATTACCTATTATATTTATGACCCAGTTAGTTAGGATCTATTTATGTCAGTGGATCCAGAAGTGGCCCAATTGAGGGAAGAAATGTCATTTGAATGTTCCTCATGACAATATACAAACATGTAGCTCATTTCGGCTTTATTAATGGCCTTCATTTGCAGATGAAGCCAACAAGGGTTTTTTATGATTAATCCCCGTTTTGGCCACAGTGATAATGTGTTCAATATGATTTTGCACTTTTCTCCCAAAATAAGGATTTTCTCGTGGTACCTTATTTTTGTTATCTGTTCAATTCTCCCATGAAGCATGAATACCCTAACGTTTCTTTATTTTCCGAAACAGAACAAGAATCCACAAGGCCTGGTGGGACTGAGGAACCTGGGAAACACCGTGAGCGCTTCTTATTATACAACACGGAAAATGAACCTGCTAAATCTGGCTTTTTTTTAAATCTCGTTACATCTCGTTAAACATTTCCAGTGTTTCATGAACTCCATCCTCCAATGTCTGAGCAACACTTCAGAGCTGAGAGACTACTGCCTGAGAAACGTCCATCGCTCGGACCTGAACAACAACTGCACCACAAACGCTGCTTTGATGGAAGGTAGGAGAAAAACAGCATATCGTCAGCATAAAGGGAAACTCTGTACGCGGGCTAGCGTTGAGTCACTTTATGGCTCGGCAGTCATTCCCATTTATGAACTTTATACTCAAGTATGACGTCTTAAGCTCCATATTGCTCTGATGCACGGACGAAAGCTCTCACAACCCGTTACCTTGATTACCTTCACTCTGAAAAATCACTGGAATCGCATCAGATAATACTCCAATTATCAGTTTCTGCACAAACACGAACAGTTGCAGTCACAGTTTGACCTTCTATTGATTTTGCTCGATTCAACATGTTGACTTATTTCTGCCTTTCACTTGCACCAGTGTGTAATTTCCTTGCAGTCAAATTGTCTTTTAATTGCATGTTGCACTGTGGCTGTGTCCATCGCTAACGCTACAGCTATTGTTCATATGAAAATAAAACCTTTCAACCTTTTTAATCTTGAATTTTCCGTCATGTTTTTCTATGCTTTTGCCTCAGAGTTTGCAAAGCTGACTCAGACTTTGTGGACGTCAGCGAGCAGCGAAGCCGTCAGTCCCTCGGACTTCAGGAGCCAGATCCAGAGATACGCTCCCAAATTTGTGGGCTGCAAGTAAGTCTTCCCTCCTGCTGCTTAAAATACTTTATCATCCATTAGTTATTGCTGATTTCAGAGAAAAGAAAGTAACATATTTCCCTCCTCGCAGTCAGCAGGACGCCCAGGAGTTTCTGCGGTTCTTATTGGACGGCCTCCATAACGAAGTGAACCGAGTGACGGTTCGCTCTAATGTGTCCGACGAGGACTTTGACCATCTCTCGTAAGTCAACCCTCCACCTCGCATGTCATTAACACTACTTTATGAGCCGACATTAGGCTATAAAGGAACTACAGCACGGTCACATGACTTCACGTCACCACCGCTAAGCTAAAGGTGGCTAATGTTGGGCTATAAAGGAACTACAGCACGGTCACATGACTTCACGTCACTACCGCTAAGCTAAAGGAGGCTAATGTTGGGCTATAAAGGAGCTACAGCACGGTCACATGACTTCACGTCACCACCGCTAAGCTAAAGGCGGCTAATGTTGGGCTATAAAGGAACTACAGCACGGTCACATGACTTCACGTCACCACCGCTAAGCTAAAGGAGGCAAATGTTGGGCTATAAAGGAACTACAGCACGGTCACATGACTTCACGTCACCACCGCTAAGCTAAAGGAGGCTAATGTTGGGCTATAAAGGAACTACAGCACGGTCACATGACTTCACGTCACCACCGCTAAACTAAAGGCGGCTAATGTTGGGCTATAAAGGAACTACAGCACGGTCACATGACTTCACGTCACCACCGCTAAGCTAAAGGAGGCTAATGTTGGACTATAAAGGAACTACAGCACGGTCACATGACTTCACGTCACCACCGCTAAGCTAAAGGCGGCTAATGTTGGGCTATAAAGGAACTACAGCACGGTCACATGACTTCACGTCACCACCGCTAAGCTAAAGGAGGCTAATGTTGGACTATAAAGGAACTACAGCACGGTCACATGACTTCACGTCACCACCGCTAAGCTAAAGGCGGCTAATGTTGGGCTATAAAGGAACTACAGCACGGTCACATGACTTCACGACACCACCGCTAAGCTAAAGGCGGCTAATGTTGGGCGTGACAAGGTTTAGTCGTCTCATTCAGACACCTGTTGGCAACCGCTGTTTTTAAATTCACCAGTGGGGCATTTACTGACGTATTTTATCTTGTAGAACAGAACATTAAAATCTCTTCATCTTGAGTTAACCATACACCTTATTTCAGGCTAACAACCAAAAACACATTTTAAAATACACTTCCAGATGAAGGGACAGTGAGTGCTAAAATGCTGACTGGTTTCCAGGTTTCATTCCTGCACCGCTTTATCAGCAACCGTTTCAGTTTTTTCATTAATGCTTTGGTTTCACTCACAGAGACGATGAGAAAGGGAAGCGGATGTGGAACATGTATTTGGAGAGAGAGGACAGCAAAGTAGTGGGTAAGAGTTTCTCCGTGTTTTTCACCCTCTGCCTGAAACCAGAGCCCAGTCTGCTCTGATTGGTTAGATGTCCCACCCCTTAGCCTATCACGTACAATGTGTTGGAGCGCTAGCCAATAGAAGCGCTAACTTCAATCCTCCATGTCTCTTATTTGTTCAGATCTGTTTGTGGGTCAGCTGAAGAGCTCTGTGACCTGCAGCTCCTGTGGCTTCAGATCCACCGTGTTCGATCCTTTCTGGGACTTATCCATACCTGTAGCTCAGGTAAACACACACACACAACACGCACTGGAAAGATTTAGCCATCCATGTTTTAGGATATGGTGTCGGCTTTAAATCCTTTAATATTGCAGTGAAAACAAGTCATCATTGTCTTGGCCTGTATGTGTTAGTGTTGACTTGTATTCTCCTGGCTCTTTTTACGCTCAGCTGTTCAGCTTCTGTTGAACTAGTTCCTTTTGAAACCGTGGAAAAGTCTGGAAATCCCTTTTTAAAAGTCCTTGAATTAGAAGTTTAATGTGTGTTAAACTTTTATCCATGTATTTTTCCTTAATGTTTATTTTATTAGCTTTTCTTTTTTAATGCTTAATGTCTTTCATTTTTGTTGTTGTTGTTGTTGTTGTTGTTGTAAAGCACTTTGAATTGCCTTGCGTTGAAAAGTGCTATATAAATAAACTTGCCTTGCCTTGTGTTTCCTGACATCATCTGTTTCTCCTCAGAAGAGCTCTGGCGAGGTGACTCTCAGAGACTGTCTGAGGCTTTTCACCAAAGAAGACGTGCTGGACGGAGAAGAGAGACCGGTGAGAACACGCAACAGCCTCCTGTGGAGATTACACATATATTATTCGACAGCAGCAGTCTCTCACCTTCCTCCCCTCTTTGTCTCTCAGACGTGCAACAGATGTAAAACCAGGAGGAAATGCACCAAAAGATTCAGCATCCAGAAGTTTCCTCAGATCCTCGTGCTTCGTATCCTTTCCTCACATCTTGCAGCATGCAGACGTGAATACACAACATCACTGCTAACCAATCGTGAATACACAACATCACTGCTAACCAATCGTGAATACACAACATCACTGCTAACCAATCGTGAATACACAACATCACTGCTAACCAATCGTGAATACACAACATCACTGCTAACCAATCGTGAATACACAACATCACTGCTAACCAATCGTGAATACACAACATCACTGCTAAGCAATCGTGAATACACAACATCACTGCTAACCAATCGTGAATACACAACATCACTGCTAACCAATCGTGAATACACAACATCACTGCTAACCAATCGTGAATACACAACATCACTGCTAACCAATCGTGAATACACAACATCACTGCTAACCAATCGTGAATACACAACATCACTGCTAACCAATCGTAAATACACAACATCACTGCTAACCAATCGTGAATACACAACATCACTGCTAACCAATCGTGAATACACAACATCACTGCTAACCAATCGTGAATACACAACATCACTGCTAACCAATCGTGAATACACAACATCACTGCTAACCAATCGTGAATACACAACATCACTGCTAACCAATCGTGAATACACAACATCACTGCTAACCAATCGTGAATACACAACATCACTGCTAACCAATCGTGAATACACAACATCACTGCTAACCAATCGTGAATACACAACATCACTGCTAACCAATCGTGAATACACAACATCACTGCTAACCAATCGTGAATACACAACATCACTGCTAACCAATCGTGAATACACAACATCACTGCTAACCAATCGTGAATACACAACATCACTGCTAACCAATCGTGAATACACAACATCACTGCTAACCAATCGTGAATACACAACATCACTGCTAACCAATCGTGAATACACAACATCACTGCTAACCAATCGTGAATACACAACATCACTGCTAACCAATCGTGAATACACAACATCACTGCTAACCAATCGTGAATACACAACATCACTGCTAACCAATCGTGAATACACAACATCACTGCTAACCAATCGTGAATACACAACATCACTGCTAACCAATCGTGAATACACAACATCACTGCTAACCAATCGTGAATACACAACATCACTGCTAACCAATCGTGAATACACAACATCACTGCTAACCAATCGTGAATACACAACATCACTGCTAACCAATCGTGAATACACAACATCACTGCTAACCAATCGTGAATACACAACATCACTGCTAACCAATCGTGAATACACAACATCACTGCTAACCAATCGGCATTCACTAAAGCATTTTAATATGAACAGTTTATTAAAGACTCAGGGCACTGCTTATGTTGCTAATGCTGTTGTTGTTGTTGTTGTTGTTGTTGTTGTTGTAAATGTCATTTTTTTGTTTTTCTCTTACATGACTATGCACTGCAACATTTTTTTTTGTTGTAATTATTTATTTTACTTGTTCGAAATAAATGTATCAATCAATCAGGGTCCAGATAAAAGACATTACATATAATAAATTGCATACGCAGCATAACAAAAAATGCATTGTTTAAGAATAATAATTCCTTATATTTATTATAGCGCTTTTCCAGATGCTCAATAATAATAATTAATAATCATAATTTAAATCGGTGTCCTACAAAGAGACAACTATACTCCACAGCTGTGATTGGTAGCGTGTGCTAAACCTTATGTTCGATAAGAAGAGGATTTCAGTATCAGTCATCTAAGATTAGTCGACTTAATGACCAAGAACTGGCAATTATCTAAATTTGAAATGTTTAAAAGTCGTGCATCAAAGGCAGAAGATGTTGTTATTAAAATCTGGAATGTTCTGCTTTCTAGTTTTTAAATTTGCCAGACACATCACCGAGACTTTGAGAAACGTGTCTGACATCTTGTCTCCCAAACCGTTCTTATGTCTCATTTTGTTCTCCTTTTCTAAATGTATTTTTCACTTTAATTCATTCTTAAATCTACAACCTGTCTCAAAACCCAATGTTGCACTCGAAGCACAGTCATGTCCTTCCCCCGCCGTGTTGCCTCCTTGACTCGACTCCTCTCAGATCTGAAGCGTTTCTCCGACTCTAACCTGCGGACCAGTAAACTCTCCACCTACGTGAACTTCCCGCTCAAAGAGCTCGACCTGCGGGAGTTCTCCTCGGACGGCGGAGGTGAGCTTCTGTCCCGCCTGCCCTTTGCACTTTACTCTGAATGTGGGGACTTAATGGCGGCTGTGTGTCCCTGCAGAGCGTCCCGTCTACAACCTTTATGCCGTTTCCAACCATTCGGGGAACGCTTTGGGGGGGCACTACACCGCCTACTGCAGAAGCCCCGCGCTGGGGGAGTGGTACAACTACAACGACTGCAGGTACTGTTTATTATTATTATTATTATTATTATTATTATTATTATTATTATTATTATTATTATTATATGTTGTATTATTGTTTTACAAGTTCTTAATTAATCTGATTTACTGTGTGTGTGTGTGTGTGTGTGTGTGTGATGTGATTATGTAGTGTTTTGTATGTGTGATAAATCAAATGTGATGTACATAGTGTGTGTGTGTGTGTGTGTGTGTGTGTGTGTGTGTGTGTGTGTGTGTGTGTGTGTGTGTGTGCAGGGTGAGTCCGGTGTCCTCCAGTCAGGTCCGCAGCAGTAACGCCTACGTCCTTTTCTACGAGATGACCTCCTCCTCCGTGACGCACAGCAAATACCAGACGTGTCGACTTTAGACTGTTTAACCTGCATAAAACACACACACACACACACACACACGCACACACTTCCTGAAGAGAGACAGCGCCCCCTGCTGGAGGGAGTCCTGCCACTACAGACGATGGATATAAAACACAGAGACATGATGAGTAAAAACTTCACCTCCCTCTCGGTGTGTTTTCGGAGGGTTTTTCTGCACATTGACCTTCAGGACGTCAAGATGAGCTCGTGGGTTGGATGGACGCTTGGAAAATAGGACCTACGTGTAAAACTCAGCTCAAGGCACGGCTTAAAATGCACTCCAAAAAATCAGTTTTAACTGCTGTGCCTCGATCTGAATCCACACACACCGGGGGATTTACTTCCGTCCACTTTGACGACATGGAACAGCCAACTTATTGTATGTAACATGTAGTAACTGAGAGTGGAAGCTGTATATTCTATTGAGCGAAGCCTCGTGGTTTTGGACAGATATTATTTTTGTACAGTATTTATGTACGGCGCAGTGAACGCACCTGATTGTGGTGGAAAGCCCAAAAATACCAAAGCTGCGTTAGAATAAAAAATCAAGCATCAACAATATTTGTTTTGCTTTTCCAGCAATTAAATAATGTTGCTGAGTCGATGAAGGATTAAAAATACAATGTTAACTTACAATGCATCGTGTGTATTTATTTTGGATTGAATTGGTCGTTTTAACATATGGAGTTCATGAGGTTAAAAATATCAATATTATTCATATAATATAACGTTGTTCCTATATCCAGAAGAGCAACACAAGCATTTATTTAAAGGTAAAGTCTGTAACATTTCCCAATTAAATAAGTATTATTTAATTTAACGATTGTATCTTCAAAAATATACATCAACTAATAAATAAATGGATATATAATTAAAGATATCCAGCAGTATATCAAGTAGTTAAAATGAGCTCCATCTTTACCAGCTGAAAGCATAAATCATCTTCTCTCCTCTGATTGGTTAAAGTTGTGGGTAGTTTCACACCATGTCCACTAGAGGGCGCTCAGAGGTTATATTGATAGGAAAACCTGTTTTTGATGAAGCAGATTCGGGCAGCAGAAGTACAGATTCACACTTAAAGTATTATCCTACGGGACAGCGAGATGATTTTAGTTTTACTGCTGTGATCCTCCTCATCCCATTGCTTAGAAATGTAGATTTTTATGTATGCAACTGTAAGGAATTCAGTTACTCTGTTTGTATCCTGATTATCCTGTTACATGACATCTATTACTCCCCTGAACACACACACACGCACACACACACACACGCACACAGACCGAGACATACACACATACACACACACACATAGACAGACACACAGGCAGAGACACACGCACGCACGCGCACACAGGCACACAGACAGACCGAGACATACACACAGACAGACACACACACACACACACACACACAACACACACACAGAAACACACACACAGAACACACACACAGACAGACACACACACACACACACACACACACACACATAGAGAGATACACACACAGAAACACACACACACAGACACACACACACACACACACACACACACACACATACATAGAGAGATACACACACAGAAACACACACACACACACACACACACACACACACACACACACACACCATATGGGCTGATCACTCAGCTCAGCAGTATTAGCAGTCTTGTACCTGCATGGTGTTACCAAGCGATCCCTCTGTTGACACTTCCACGGCTAATGAACACGCCGTAAAACAGTGAACGCCTCACGAGGGACAAAGTCCCTTTAGAACCGCGTGAAACACATCAATACATTACCTTTAGTTACAGATCTGGATTCAAATCTAATCAGGTGTTGAATCAGACTTTAGTAAATCCACCAGCTACCCTGCAGTCTACAAAGTACTTCAGACTAGCTGCACCTCCACCAGCTACCCTTCAGTCTACAAAGTACTTCAGACTAGCTGCACCTCCACCAGCTACCCTGCAGTCTACAAAGTACTTCAGACTAGCTGCTCCTCCACCAGCTACCCTGCAGTCTACAAAGTACTTCAGACTAGCTGCACCTCCACCAGCTACCCTGCAGTCTACAAAGTACTTCAGACTAGCTGCACCTCCACCAGCTACCCTGCAGTCTACAAAGTACTTCAGACTAGCTGCACCTCCTCCAGCTACCCTGCAGTCTACAAAGTACTTCAGACTAGCTGCACCTTCACCAGCTCTGAGAACACTTTGATGATCAATCATTATAAAACATATCATATATATTATTCTGAAATGGACCGATCTGCACAACGACTACTTTCACTGTCTTTCACTATATTTAGATGAGAATACTTTCTACTTTCACATGAGGAACATTTTGAATGAGGACTTTTACTGTATTCCTATACTCTGGTACTTCTACTTTTACTCAAGTACTAGATCTGAGTACTTCTACTTTTACTCAAGTACAAGGTCTGAGTACTTCTACTTTTACTCAAGATCTGAGTACTTCTACTTTTACTCAAGTACAAGATCTGAGTACTTCTACTTTTACTCAAGTACAAGATCTGAGTACTTCTACTTTTACTCAAGTACAAGATCTGAGTACTTCTACTTTTACTCAAGTACAAGATCTGAGTACTTCTACTTTTACTCAAGTACACGATCTGAGTACTTCTACTTTTACTCAAGTACAAGATCTGAGTACTTCTACTTTTACTCAAGTACAAGATCCGAGTACTTCTACTTTTACTCAAGTACACGATCTGAGTACTTCTACTTTTACTCAAGTACAAGCTCTGAGTACTTCTCTCTCCTCTGCATATACTGCAAACACTAATTAAAGACGCAGATACTGCACACCGAGTACTCGTATCGTGAACAAACAACTTGGAGAAGTATACGATCCTAATATAATACACATGGACTTTAAGCCAGACAGCTGGAGTCATTGCAGTTCATAGAAGTTATTTATTAAATGTAATTTCAAAGCCTTTTATCTAAGAGAAGCATTCAAGCCGTCACCTCGGCAACAGTAATACATTACATATGAATGATTTCTGATAACAGTTTATTTCCTTTGAACACCATCGTAAGAAAACAAAGTAAATTATTGTCGTATGCCTACATCGTAAAGCTGACAGTTAGTTATAAAGGGAATTAGTACGTATAGTAGAAATACAATTATAGTAGAAATACTTTCATCCGTCAATGAAGGGAAAAAAACATACAAATTATTTTGTAATCATCTGAAAAGTGCTCCATGCCGTCTTCCTCTCGACTCGAGTCATCGTGTCTTCACTCCGATGTGAGCCTTTCAGACACCACGCCTTTATTTCTCAGAGTCCAGTTTAAAGCATCAGGATTGATTTTAGGATGTTAAATGTTTTTCGCTTATAATCCATCATCTGCCTCTTCGGGGAATAACTGCTCTCAGATCTTCCCGGTGAACTTCAGCAGGCCGAAGATGCCACCACCTAGAAGCAGAAAGGACCATTGTTATGTTGATCCCTGATGAGGATATTGGCGTTAAACCATCTTGAATGTATTCGCTGAACACGTCTCGATGAAAGGCTGGGAATGTTATATGCTGTATGGAAATACTTTAAATTAAAATACTTCCATATTATCACAGTTAGTAATCCATAGTATCGTCTGAGTATTGTCTTCATATATGTAATAACTAGTGTATCAAATGTTTTGGTCAGATGAATAATCGTATGGTCACTTTAGTTTGTTCTTTAGTTTAATAATGTATTGAGTGTTGTATTTCTTCGTACGGTATGGTATTGTTTCCTCGAATAACATACCATGTTGTTTTGTATCATTTTATTATCATATCGTATCGCTTTGTTTTGCTTGGTTGTATCGTATAGTTTTGGAATGAATTGTTTTGTATCATACTGTACCAAGTTGTATCTCATCCTATAGTTTCGTTACACACTCTACTGTGTCGTTCCGTATTGTTCCCTTTCATTCTGTATCATATCCTACCGTAATGCAGGGGTTCCCAACCCCCGGTCCGTGGACCGGTACCGGGCCGCGGAGGTGTTACTGCCTGTCATAATATTTTTTTCAAAAGTGTAATTTTCGCACCTATTTGTAGCCTTTATTTAACCTGGTGAAAGCCCCTTGAGACCTATACCAGTCATGTTATTTCACCAGAAAACCGTTGAAAATGGCTTTTATGGTGTTTCGAGGGATTCGGCGGCTCAGGGTCTCAGCCTCTCGTGCGCACGAGAAAGTTACCGGTGCACCAAGTAGGAAGAGGAGCGCACAGGAGACAACCGTTTAATTACAGACTGTTATGTTGATGTGGGGAAATGGCAGTGCATACATTATTTGAGATATATTTCAAACTCAGACTTCATTTTAAGGACACGTCTGCCTTGATCTATGAATTAGTGTCCGGGACTCTCACGGTATCTGCTGCCCGCAGCTGTTTGAAGGAAAACCTCCTTCACTTCATGAAATGGCTGCAGCATCAGCAGGCAGCGGGACGTATACTCCGCCTCTGAGAAGTGCAGCACCAGCGCGCCGAGAGCCGTGTTTACCTTCATCAGAACAGCGAGTGACTAAAGGCTGCTACGTGTTAACCACACACACCTCTACACACAGCTCTACACACAGCTCTACACACACCTCTACAAACACCTCTACACACACCTCTACACACATCTCTACACACATCTCTACACACACCTCCACACACATCGAACTGCCAGATTACTCCCCCTTTTATTAGTTTTATGAAGGAGATGTCCAGTCACCAAGGCGCATGATGTGTGTGTGTGTGTGTGTCTGTGTGTGTGTGTGTGTGTGTGTGTGTGTGTGTGTGTGTGTGTGTCCGACACCGGCATTTGTTTTCAAATGACCATGAACAGTAATTTACACACATCTGGCTAACTCAATAGGTAGCCATGCGGGTGTTCCCAAAATAAATTTGTTTCATCTTAATCTCGATGTAGTGCTAAATGCTGTCGGACATGCACCGGAACGAACGACACCATCATAATATCTTCTGAAAACAAATGCCAGTGACACACACACACACACACACACACACACACACACACACACACCACACACACACACACACACACACACACACACCTCCTTCATAATGCGCCTTCTCCTCGTTTTCCCATCACTGGATTATCCGTAAATCGTAGACAAAACCAAAACGTTGATTTATCTGTTTTCCCGCTTTGGTTTAAAAACTGAATAACGTTGGTTTTTTGGTTTTACGTTTTTCCGAAAAACCAAAAAAACGACACACAATAGTGTATTGTACTCACCAACAGCGCCCACACCGGCGATGGAGCCGATGGTAATCCCGGCTATAGCGCCAGATGAAAGCCCTTCGGCTGGAGGAGCCTCAGTTTGTGTAGTCGTTCCTGCGGTTGTTGTAGTTAGGCCCCCTGTTGTTGTAGTTGGGCCCTCTGTTGTTGTGTAGTTAGGCCCCTCTGTTGTTGTGTTAGTTAGGCCCCCTGTTGTTGTAGTTGGGCCCTCTGTTGTTGTGTTAGTTAGGCCCCCTGTTGTGTTAGTTAGGCCCCCTGTGGTATTTGTGGATGCAATGGTTGTCGTAGTTGTGGTTGCTGTGGCTGTTGTGGTAGTTGTGGTAGGGCCTACAGTTATATTCTGCCCAACACACAGAGCGACTGTAAAAGCAAAACACAGAAACCGGTTCAAGATAGTGATGTTACGAACGATTCGATTCTTTTGAACGGCTCTTTGGTACGAACGAAAGGAACCGAGTCGTACTCGGTGAGAGCCGTTCTTTTTATCGTTGGTTCTCTGCCTGCCATAAATCCACTGGCTTTCACGTGAACAGTGAAAAAGCTTGATTTTGTTCCCCAAGCGTATTCCGCGAAGACCCGCCCCTACTCTGATTGGTTAGGTTTAGGCAGGAGTGCCTAAAGGGTCTTAACGGAAAATGCATGAGAGAGAAGTTTTGTTTTATTTTGTTGTATATTATATAGTCAAAGGTTTTTGGATATTGAGGGATTTTAGGATTTGTGTCACTGAATAAATCATAAAATACTGCAAACGGCCATAAAATGATCTGTTTCCTCCCGTTTTTAGGTATAAAAGTTTCTGTAAGTTAGGGTTGGGATAAAAAGGGAAACACCTTTAACTAATAGACATCACCATTAAACCTCCTCAGTTGATTACCGACATTAAGACAATTATATTTTGCATTACAAATGTTCTGAAATGTTATGTTTAAATATGCTAATGTGGCATTATGGTATGCTGGCGTTGGTCAATTCAAGAGAAAACTGCAGATGCAAAAGTTAGTGAAGCAAATGTGTGAAAATAAGATTTTATGGATCAAAAAACAATATCATTGTCTGTAGTGTCTCACTGACTTTATCTCGACTTTTATTTTGAAAAATCTCAACACAAACTCATAGTTCAGCTTTAAAGTCCTTTTATCATCGTCCATAACATGTTGAATGAATCCAGAAGTGTTGCTGTTTAAACAAAGCAAACAGTATTTATGGAGAAACGTAGTGCTCGTGAATGTGTGTGTAAAAAGTTTGTAAAACAGTGCGCAATGTCAAAGATGAAGAATATGACTGACCCACGCTTTCAACAAACCCTATTAACTTTATGACCCTGAAGCTTTCGACAGTTTTTGCAAATGGACCCAATTATCAGTATGCAGTGTCTCTACTTTAAAGAGTCCTCTCCTGCTGATGTTCAGGTGTCTATCAGTATGTAGTGTCTCTACTTTAAAGAGTCCTCTCCTGCTGATGTTCAGGTGTATATCAGTATGTAGTGTCTCTACTTTAAAGAGTCATCTCCTGCTGATGTTCAGGTGTATATCAGTATGTAGTGTCTCTACTTTAAAGAGTCCTCTCCTGCTGATGTTCAGGTGTATATCAGTATGTAGTGTCTCTACTTTAAAGAGTCCTCTCCTGCTGATGTTCAGGTGTATATCAGTATGTAGTGTCTCTACTTTAAAGAGTCCTCTCCTGCTGATGTTCAGGTATATATCAGTATGTAGTGTCTCTACTTTAAAGAGTCCTCTCCTGCTGATATTCAGGTGTATATCAGTATGTAGTGTCTCTACTTTAAAGAGTCCTCTCCTGCTGATGTTCAGGCGTATATCAGTATGTAGTGTCTCTACTTTAAAGAGTCCCTCTCCTGCTGATGTTCAGGTGTATATCAGTATGTAGTGCCTCTACTTTAAAGAGTCCTCTCCTGCTGATGTTCAGGTGTATATCAGTATGTAGTGTCTCTACTTTAAAGAGTCCTCTCCTGCTGATGTTCAGGTGTATATCAGTATGTAGTGTCTCTACTTTAAAGAGTCCTCTCCTGCTGATGTTCAGGTGTATATCAGTATGTAGTGCCTCTACTTTAAAGAGTCCTCTCCTGCTGATGTTCAGGTGTATATCAGTATGTAGTGTCTCTACTTTAAAGAGTCCTCTCCTGCTGATGTTCAGGTGTATATCAGCATGTAGTGTCTCTACTTTAAAGAGTCCTCTCCTGCTGATGTTCAGGTGTATATCAGTATGCAGTGTCTCTACTTTAAAGAGTCCTCTCCTGCTGATGTTCAGGTGTATATCAGTATGTAGTGTCTCTACTTTAAAGAGTCCTCTCCTGCTGATGTTCAGGTGTATATCAGTATGTAGTGTCAAAAGAGATATAACGCAATGTTTAATATATATATATATATGTTTGTGGCAGTGAGACTTCTGCTAAACGCTCAGCTGAGGGGGAAACAAAACCGATAAAAAAACCGATAAAAAAAACTAAAATCTATTTCCTCCTTTACCATCTGGAAAGTTCTCTGTCATAAACGGGGATGTGAAGTTAATGAATGACGAAAGCCCATCCACACATTTATTTGCCATGTCCTCCTCACTGCTTTGAGTTTCACATTTGGTTTTTACCACTTTTAAAGATATGAAATGAATTAAAGCATTGCTCACTTTGAACCCCCTGCTGAGTGTTGTGTCTGTTTCGTTATTTAGATATCACAATAATCCGAATTTCACTCCTTAAATTACCAGTTCTGTGTCGCCAGAAGCCCTCAATGTAATATCCATGGTTTCAAAAAACAATTATCCCTTTCTTATAATAAACTGTATGTTGTTACTAATGCTTTGTAGGCCAGTTATACGTTGTAATAAGTCGACTTTTGGGTTGCCAGGTTGTGGAAATCCCTTTGACTAGTTGGCCAATAACCTTCTATATCTTTTATAAATCTGAACATAAATCCTTTTTACCCATTAAGTGCAGACTCAATTATTATTTAAAATCCTTTAATTAGCACCTTTTTATTGCCATTTAAACCTTGAATTATTATTATAATTATAATATAATTATTATGTGTTAATGTCCAATCGTCATTTATAATTACCTGGCAACAAATCTGTTATGAAAAATGGCTTTCAACAAAATAGGAGATGTTTTTTATATATATTATTGCACAAAATGAAATCGTTTTTTACCTGAGCCCAGGAGGCAGAGAGTCAGAAGAGGGAGATTCATTTTGTCAGATGTTTAAGAATAAATCTGTTTTTGAAGATGCTCTCTGGATTGTGATTTCTGTTGCTGGAAACACAAAGAAACAAATAGTTATCATCGGTGCAAACACACATGTAGTACGTACGGGCGCATCTCTTATCTAATCTATTCTGCGTCGCGGACAGGAAATGTTAAATAAAATAAATTACACCCAGCTCTACTAAAGCTAAACTTGGTTATCATCCTTAACTCACCGTATCCACCTTTAAAGAGTATTCATCATTAAACCGTCAATAATCATTCAAGATTTTAAAAAAATTACATTTGGTCATATTTGTTTATTTTATTTGACTATACTTACTTGTTTGCCTGTCCTTGTTTGTCTACCTCCCTCTCACTGTAAAGCGTCTTTGAGTTGTGAAAAGCGCTATATAAATAAAATGCATTATTATGATATTAGTTGCTTTACGATGATCCGTAAGTATTTAGTACCATACATTTTTACTTTTCCTGATCAAAAGATAACACATTCAATCAAAAATAGAACAAAACAAGTATATAACTATCGAGCCGATCCATTTCCAGGTCATATTAGAGAGTTATCACCAGAACATTGACCTGGATTGGCAACGTTTTCCCTTCACACGTTCTTACCGTGCAGGATACATGTAGTATTGAGCAAAAGAAGTTGTATTTTTTAAATATATTTGTTTATTTCTATCAGGAACTATTAATGTTCTTTAACAAATATTTTTTTAAAAACGTAACGAGGAGAGCTGCAGTACTCACCTGAGCGGCTGTAGGTCACGACTTTCCTCTCTTCCCGTAAGACAGGGAGATATCGTGCTTTTATGGCGCCTTTATCTTCTGTAGCCCTCCCATCTTTATGTGCGTGTGTGTGTGTGTGTGTGTGTGTGTGTGTGTGTGTGTGTGTGTGTGTGTGTGTTGTAATACATCATCCCTGCTCAGCTGAATGTACAAGGCATGTATTGATTTAATAGGTTTTATGAATACTTACCACGGAGCTATATTTGTTTTTTACGGCTCTCACGCTGCAGGAAGAACATCTCCCTGTATTGAATAGAAAGCATGGGCACTACATGTTCAATGGCATATCTTTAACTTTAACATGAAGACAAATCTATCTAATCCGTTCTGGGTCACAAACAGGAAATGTTAAATTACGTAAATGAAACCTAGGTTTACTTAAACTCCTAAACTCCCTTTCATGCACCTTTTAACTTAGTATCGAGTTCAAAAGCCAATTGTGGATCAAATATTCATCATTCAAGAGTAAATACAAGAGAACAAATGTCAAATTAACACATTATACGAGTGAATAATCATTAAACATGTCAGAAAATGTCAAATGTGTTTATATTAGTTGCTGTTTAATGATAATATACTATTTACCTCCATACTTTGTTTTACTTTTCCTCAATCAAAACACATTCATTCAAAGATGTAACAAAAAAAAGACTCTAACTCTCAAGCTGATATATGTTGTGGTCATTTCTGAGAATTATCACAGGAGTAATTGCACTAAAGCAAAATGAGTGTTCGTCACCTGCCCCAAAGCGATTTGTGTTTCCGCGCCTCTCGTGCAAATGATAATTTGTAAATGTCATTGCTTTATGCAAACCAAATTAGAATAAATGGAAATGTGTGATCTCTGTTTCCATCTTTTTCCCCCACGACCTTCTTCCAAAACAACCAGATCGAACGTCGCCATGGCACGATTCACCAGACCCAGGCGTCAGAGAATCCCTTACAGAGGGAATTCCTCTCCTCCTGAAGTCTTTTGAAGCTGGTCCTTGAGTTAGCGGTATGCTAGCTTAACGAGCCGACTAGCATCGTTAGCTGGCTCATCAAAGATTGATCCAATGGGAAGCAGACCGAGGTGGCGGTCTGATATCCTTCAGTTTTTCTCCGCTTGATGAGCTGCACGGTTACTAAACACACACCGTCACCACCACAGCATTTCATTCACATGGATACGTGGGGAAAGAGTGCCAGTTTTTCCTACTCACTGATCTGCAACAACAACAAAAACAACCCCCCTGGGAGGCCAGCATTCAAGACACTGTTGACATTAAAGGTCTCCTGTCATGCTATTTCAGGCATACATTATGGGTCTCAGATATATACAAATATATAAAAACATATCCCTCATATCCCTCTATTCCAGGCCTGTTTTCAGGGATGCCATATCATGTTCCAAACCACATCAAGGATCCTCTCTGAAACAGTCTGGAGCTCAAAGGCTTTCTCTCTTGCCGGTTACACCACAAGGTGAGTTCCTTTCTACTTCCTGCTTCTTCACACACATGCTCTCCAGCACAGGTTAGCTCTGAGTGTTAGCGATGCTAATGTAAACACCGACCATATTACGTCCAAACCAGTCGGGCTTTGTTTCTGATAGAAGCTTTCTGATTGGCCCGTGGGTCCACATTTCAGATGTTACGTCATATCGGACGCACATCTGGATCAGCTCCGTTGTTCCCCGTTTTTAGAGATTTGGGTACGGAGGAAAAGAGAGAGGGTTTATTTCCTGACGCTGCGTGAGTTCCCCGACACACCGGGGACACTTTATGTATAAAGACATCACAAAGTGCATTTTGCATGATAGGTCCCCTTTAAAGGTGTCCTATTAGACTTTTTTGCGGTTGTCCGTTTCCTGATGCGTGTTAAAGAGGTGTTTGTGCATGTACATGTGTGCAACATCTCACAGTAGAGACACTCAATACTAATATGAACCTGAAAATGAGTAGAATAGGGCCCCTTTAATATGTTAACTCTATTTGTAAAACAGTCTGCAGTTTTACAATCGAAGCTATCAATCGCAAAAGCCTGTAAAATGTGGGAGGGTCATGGAGATATAAACTTACATTGTTAAATTCTGATAAGAGTTATCTTCACGGTTCATATTGCAAAAGAATAAATGGTGGAGGATATTTGAAATGCCGCTTAAAGGGAGGTAATGGGTTCAGACACGGTCGAGAGTCTTAAGCTAAGAAAAGTGCACATGTGAGGGCGTAGCTGGAAAGGATAGTGACATCAACAGGCTGTAAATGAGATGGAAGATTTCTACATATTGACACAAGGAACATTTGACCTTGGGAACAACGAGACATATAAAGAGGATACGAGGTGGGCAGCAGTTCTGTGTGTTTTTAAGATCTTTTGTTGCTAATAATTATTATCTTACTTACTTACCTTGGTACCTACTAGTTTCTTACTTACTTACTTATTTATAGCTATTTACTTAATAAGCAGCTAATGAGGCCTATGACAGATTCAAACCCTCGCTCTGCAGAGGCGGAGCTTCAAGATGCAGATGTGAAGACACGGGGAAAGAGATGCAGGAGTTGGGAGGGGTACATGTAGTCTGGGACATTAGCATATCGGAGCAGCGGCCTCTCATAGAGCAGGTGCAGGCAGCAGGTTTATAGATTCACGCTGAAAGCATTATCCCACGGAACAGCTGACGGAGAAGAGAGAGCATCCGGTCCTTTACAGCAACTCGATGCTCTTTTTAGGTTTTAACTAACACTGTAACCATAGGAACCTCCAAATGTCTCTTTGTAACATCATGCAATCATTAGCAAACATATCAGATATATTATTCTGAAACGGACTGTGACTACTTTCACTGTCGCTACCTTCACTATATTTTGATGAGAATACTTTTCTACTTTCACTTGAGGAACATTTTGAATGAGGACTTTTACTGTAACAGAGTATTCCTACCTACTTTCTAAGATTATATTACTTTCATACTTACTTACTTACTTACTTACTTACTTAATTACCTACCTACCTACCTACCTACCTACCTACCTACCAACTACCTACCTGGCTAGATTCGTACTTACTTACGTACTTACTTACTTACTTACTTACTTACTTACTTACGTACTTACTTACTTACTTACTTACTTACTTACTTACTTACTTACTTACTTACTTACTTACTCTACCTACCTACCTACCTACCTACCTACCTACCTACCTACCTACCTACCTACCTACCTACCTACCAACTACCTACCTACCTACCTACCTACCTGGCTAGATTCATACCTACCTACCTACCTACCAACTACCTACATACCTACCTACCTACCTACCAACTACCTACCTGGCTAGATTCGTACTTACTTACTTACCTACCAACTACCTACCTGACTAGATTCATACTTACTTACTTACTTACTTACCTACCTACCTACCTACCTACCTACCTACCTACCTACCTACCTACCTACCTACCTACCTACCTACCAACTACCTACCTACCTACCAACTACCTACCTAACTACCTACCTACCTAACTACCTACCTACCTACCTACCAACTACCTACCTGGCTAGATTCGTACTTACTTACCTACCAACTACCTACCTGACTAGATTCATACTTACTTACTTACTTACTTACTTACTTACTTACTTACTTACTTACTTACTTACTTACTTACCTACCTACCTACCTACCTACCTACCTACCTACCTACCTACCTACCTACCTACCTACCTGGCTTGATTCATACCTACCTACCTACCTACCAACTACCTACCTGGCTAGATTCGTACTTACTTACTTACCTACCAACTACCTACCTGACTAGATTCATACTTACTTACTTACTTACTTACTTACTTACTTACTTACTACCTACCTACTACCTACCTACTACCTACCTACCTACTACCTACCTACCTACCTACCTACCTACCTACCTACCTACCTACCTGGCTAGATTCATACCTACCTACCTACCTACCAACTACCTACCTACCTACCTACCAACTACCTACCTGGCTAGATTCGTACTTACTTACTTACCTACCAACTACCTACCTGACTAGATTCATACTTACTTACTTACTTACTTACTTACTTACTTACTTACTTACTTACTTACTTACTACCTACCTACCTACCTACCAACTACCTACCTACCTACCTACCAACTACCTACCTACCTACCTACCTACCTACCTACCTACCTAACTACCTACCTACGTACTACTACCTACCAACTACCTACCTGGCTAGATTCGTACTTACTTACTTACTTACTTACTTACTTACTTACTTACTTACCTACCTACCTACCTACCTACCTACCTACCTACCTACCTACCTACCTACCTACCTACCTACCTACCGACCTACCTACCTACCTACCTACCTACCAACTACCTACCAACTACCTACATGGCTAGATTCATACTTACTTACCTACCTACCTACCTACCTACCTACCTACCTACCTACCTACCTACCTACCTACCTACCTACCTACCAACTACCTACCAACTACCTACCTACCTACCTACCTACATGGCTAGATTCATACTTAACTACTTTCCTTCTTACGTACTTACTCACCTGCCTACCTACTTTTTTACTTACTTACTTAACTAATTTCTAGGATCGATTCTCTTACATAATCCAACTGCCCCCCACCATTAAACAACACAAATGCCTGGAGAAAATACAAATAAAAGTACAGTTTTAAAAGGATTCAGTCGTCTATTCAGTTTTGTTCTAGAGAATAAAACAAAATACTAAAAAATGTTCACAAAAGATTTGGATTTTCTTTCAATCCAAGTTGGAAAAACCACAGAATGAATGGTCTGTTATGATTCTATTGGTTTTAAATCAGTGAGTCAGTCAGAAATGGATTGAGGAGCCAAACCATCAAGTGCTTCCGAGACTAGTTTAAGTTTTGAATTGTTTGGTTGAAGTACCGGAGTAATACCGTGTGTTTGACTTGATCTGAAGCTTTTTTCGATTTTTTATTTTCCCGCCAAATAATACAAACTTTCACCCAGAGACAAATGCACTTTTCTTTCTACAATCATGCTGACATATGAATCTTTGTACCTTTCAAATGATAAAATCATTTCCTGGTAGGTTCGTTCCAATACACTGATGTTTACAATCTTTTTATTGGTATCCTTATAACCCCGATGAGGAAGAGATATGTTTATTCTGTATCCGAATATAAAATGATAGGCTGTATCTGTGTCTATACTCACCAAGCAGAAGCATGTTTGAAGTAAAAAAAAAGCAAATGTCTAAGCAGTGACCCCTGTGGGACCCCTGAAAAAGTACTTTTAGCTGATTTAGAGCGACCAAAACATGTTCCTTAAAGACTGTTAAAATAATAGGGACTATCTTTTTGATGTTTGTGTTATACATATTTTGAAAGAAAATTGTTATACTACGACACCATTCTCAATACCGTTCAGAGATGATAAAGACCACCTTACTGATGGGACAATTTGTACTTTGCATAACCAAATGTTTCTGCCAACATGAACAGGAGAGCAGTTTACTGGCTACTGGTATTTTTATTAGTGGGTGTATTTTAATGGCCCTTCTGATTGGCACATCGTCGGTGTATGACATATCACACTGAAGGTTGTATAGGTTTATTAATGGTTATGATATTGTACATCTCGGGACTGTGGGAAACAGTATTTCGACCTTTCTGTGTGTACAAACATATTTTGAGATTGACAATAAAGTTGACTTTGACTTGACTTTGACTTTGAATCCTCAGAAATGGATGGACCCCATGAAAAGTCCCAGCTAATAGACGCCATTTAGACTTTATTTAGATCAAGAATCATACAATGTTTTATTTTTGTTGTTTTTAGTAAGTGTGTAATGGGAACATTTGGGTAAAAATGGTTATCATTGCCCTTCTGTGGTGGACAGTACTAGGTCCACCAACAGAAAATGTCTGGACCCCATTAACATTTCCAGTTAATAGACTTCACCAAAATCTGCTGTATTGACAGCCAAGAGAGACTTACTCACTGTGGATGTTTCTCAATGTCAAGGAAGGATGCTCCAGAGCCACTATTTCAAGGATTCTACGTCATCGAGTCCCGCCGAAGGGCTGTTCCAATGTCCAGGATGCTTGGAATTCTACAGAGGCCGGCGTCCTTCGTTGCGGCAAATTTCGAGGCTGCACATGTATGTCCTCCGCAGTCTTAAAATCCCCACAATGCTTTGCGCACGGACCAATTTCGCTCCATTTAAGACACATATGACACACACCTGCACACCTGTCCGCCTGTTCCACCATTCTTCGTTTTCCGAGGCTAGGAAGGATCCTTGCCTCGCTTCTGAAGGACCTGACTCAGAGGGACAAATCCTACCAAGGAAGCGTCCTCAACATTGAGCAACACCCATAGACTTTTAAAGGATAACTCGTGGTTATGACGAGGCCTTAGGTTATATTTTGGCAAAATGTACAACAACAATCAAAAATACCATGGCGTTAAGCCAATCTGAACTTTGGCTCACGTGGGTGTAAAGTTGGTTAACTCTTAAAATCTTCTGGATTTTACTTCTTAAATACTTTGCTTCTAAGAGACATAACATTTACATCTTTAAAATAGCTGTATGCCTTCTTTTGAACTGTAATCGACCACAGTTTGACAGAAGGACTGATAAGCTTTGATGTGGCGTCAACACACCCCGAAACAATAAACTTGTCATAATTCACATGTTATGTCACGTTTGTAGTTTTTTCTGTGTTGGTGTTTTTCTTGTCTTTGGGTTTCCGGTCTTATTGTGTTAAGTGTTCACCCCCGTTTCCTGCCTGTCTGCTTTCTGTCTGTTTCCCTCCCTGATTACCCGATTGTGTTCACCTGTTGTCCTTGTGTTTCTCCTCCCCTGCCCGGCTGTTTCTCGTTGTCATGATTACCCCTTCTTGTATTTAGTCTTGTCTCTTTCTGTGTTCAGTGTTGGGTCATTGTTTGTTGGTGACGGAGTTCACCGGAGAGTGTTCTGTTCTGTACTTGTCGTTTATCCTTGATCCTTGATCCTTGATCCTTGATCCTTGATCCTTGAAATAAAGGGTTTCTCAAAGGTTATCTGCATTTGGGTCCTGCTTCCTTCACTCGTCCGTGACAAAACTATCAGATGTGTTGCCGTCTCTGTGATGGCATTGGATTCGTTTTTGGAGGAAGTGAAACTTAACCATACAGTAGGTGGTTCTAGCAATAAGGAAACTTAAGGAATATTCAAAGTGGCACATCTTATCTGAAGTATTCTATCCAGTTGTTGTTATCAGATAACAACAGGAACGGAGGACATTTTTACAGGAGCTTCTCAATTAATGTAGACATCTGCGATTTTATACGTAAGACTTTGATACCGACTTTCTGAAAGCTAAAGTCGTCACAACGTTAATGCGTTGCAGGCCATTGTGCAATTCTAGCTCATAGTGGCACAATCACGTTGTTAGGAATTCAGCTTCATTTGAGTTTACAGTTTAATTAATGGTGTCACATTACTTTATAAGAGATGAGTATGACGTCATCGGCTTCATGAAATTGTAACTGACGTTTCCTGGCATTTTGGCCTAAAATAGACGACAAGATTAATTTATGAAATGGTAAAATAAAGTACACTTTAATGCATTCTTGGAATCCTGAAATAGATCAGTTCTTAAAGTTGGGGTAGGTAAGAATGGAGAAACCAGCTCGAGTGCGCTAGAATTAGAAAGTACGCAGCTGAAAATAATCTGCCCCTTCCTTCAGACTTCCTTACAGAGCCCCTCCCCCAACACACACGAACGCGCACATGACCAATGAGGGCACGAGATGAGTTTGTGCCCCGATGGAAGACTGACAGGCAGGTAGGCCGTCCAGTTACTTTAGCCGGCTCAGATGATTGGTCGTGCTTTCTACAGCGCCACGGCTTCCACTGATGACATTTATTATGTATTTATTGTCAAAGCATTTAATATATTCATTGCTATCGGGATGTTAAGAGAATTCCATGGAATATAACAAGGGTTTCTGAAGTGAATTACATACCCCGCCTTTAAGTTTTGAATTAAATCAGCTTCATGTATCACCTTCCATAGAAACATGCTGCCTTTATTTCTTCACATGACAAACTGTAGATACAATCCTGATCCTCTAAAAAAGTTATGAATAAAATGTTGAAAAATACAACAGAACCGAGAATAATGTTAAACTGATGATTACATGTCATTTGTTAGACCCTTTGATCTAAAGCGACTAACATACTCAATACTGTGGGCAATCCCCACTGGAGCACTTTGGAGAGAAGTGTCTCAGGGACTCAACGACATGCTGACTGCAGTGGGACTCGAACTTGCTCTCCCCTGATTCGATGTCCAGCACACTATCCACTGAGCCACAGCCAACTTGTCATGTCTATTCAACAATTCCAACAGTGTCAAACTAAAACATAATAAAGTCTAAAAATACTCCATGTACATATCAGTACAAGTCCTGAATCCAAAATGTTACTTTACAGAAGTGTTATTACAGCAAAAGTACACAGTACTTCATTATTATATAACATGATATGATTTAGTTGTTATGACAAACACCATGTTAATGTGGTATTTGTCAAAGTTGAACCAATTGTATGTTCTCTTTAAATACTTGGAAGATTAGCATCATAACATATAAGCATATTCTGTGTTTTTATATGGAATCAGAACCAGGTTTATGGCCAAGTAGGTCGGGGACACCTTACTTCTTCCTTCTCTCTGTCTGTCCCTGTGTACTCTCATGTTCCGAATAACACAGCTTCCTCCAAATTTATTTTCGGTGTCTATATCTACGCCGGGATCCTGAGTCCTGGATCCTGAGTCATGATCTGAGTCCTGGACTTCGAGTCGTGGCTGAAGCTGTCTCTGCGGTCCTGCCTGACTCTCACCATACTACTTCCCTGATGGGTCCCACAGGATTGTAGCTGACATCCTCGTGGATTCATCTTCTCATTACAGACACATGCATTTCCTAACATTCGGTCTATATGCTGTAAGATGTATTATCTCTTGGATTTACACACGGCATCTATCGCACGTCTGTCCGTCCTGGGAGAGGGATTCCTCCTCTGCTGCTCTCCCTGAGGTTTCTCCCATGTTCCCTTTAAACTGTGGGTTTTCTCCGGAAGTGTTTCCTTGTACGATGTGAGGGTCTAAGGATAGAGGCTCTAAGGACAGAGGGTCTAACGACAGAGAGTCTAAGGACAGAGGGTCTGAGGACAGAGGGTCTGAGGACAGAGGGTCTGAGGACAGAGGGTCTAAGGACAGAGGGTCTAAGGACAGAGGGTGTCGTATTGTCATACTGATATTCTGTACAAACTGTGAAGTCCACTGAGAGAAATGCAACATTTGTGATATTGGGCTATAAATAAACATCGATTGATTGATTGGTTAACACATAGGAGGAATTCGTCTTGGTGTTTTCGGTGCATCCATAAAAATAAAACACTGATAACAAACGATTTGAAGAAGCCTATCAAATCAAGTTTTATTTATATAGCACATTTAAAAACGATTTGTGGTCGAGCGAAAGTGCTGTACATGTAATACAAGCACACTGCAAAAACACAAGACAAAACATTGAAAAGACAAGAATTTACAACAGAAATATAAAGACAAAACACAGAGAAATGTCAGGTGTCATGCTCAGCTCTGACTAGAAGGCCATAGAGAAGAAGTGTGTCTTCAGTGAAGCCTATAATAACATTATACAATATGTACATTGAATATTGTTGAAGTATAGGTATACCCGTAGGAATAAAATGTGCAGTTACAATGTGCAATGCGCAGAATTCAGAGGGCTCGTGCAGGCCTGACAGTTTCAATCAGAATCAAGTTTATTGCCAGGTACGTTTACACATAAGAGGAATTTTCTTTGGTATCTGATGGTGCGAACATAAACAATCTAAAATAATAAGTTGCAAAGAAAGATATGAGGATAAGAATACGGTTTTTTAAGAAACAATTTAGTATTAAAAAAGGATGCTAGACAAGTATTTACACAAGACTCTTATGGCACTATTTCACTTTTTTATACTTTAACTTTTTGTATTTACTTTTTCGTTTTTCTGTTTTATCGTGTTGCTCTGTTGGAGGACCATGTGACCTAAGAATTTCATCGTCATAACTGTAGCTATGTACGCATAAAAGCCTTGAACCTTGAAGATTTAAATGTAACTATACAAATGAAGCTCAGTGCAAGTTCAACCAGGAAGACCGTCTTTACTCATTAATTTACTATTTCCATGGTACTACTCTCTCTCCTCTCAATGAGTGATCGGGGGCGTCACTCCCCAGCTTAACCAATCACTTCCCTCTATTCTCACAAGCCTATCACAGCGCTCCGCTAAACCTTTTAAATCTGCTCTCCCCTCTGACAGCTGTCATTTCAGGTGACTGTACGCAACCCTCCTTCCCCCCCTTTTCACCTCCTGTCCCTCTGAATCCAGGGTCAAGCTAAGCCCCTCCCCTTCAGACCGAACCCAACCATCCATTCAACACCACCAGGGTCAAGCTAAGCCCCTCCCCTTCAGACCGAACCCAACCATCCATTCACCACCACCAGGGTCAAGTTAAGCCACTCCCCTTCAGACCGACCCCAACCATCCATTCACTACCACCAAGGTCAAGCTAAGCCACTCCCCTTCAGACCGAACCAAACTATCCATTCACCACCACCAGGGTCAAGCTAAGCCACTCCCCTTCAGACCGACCCCAACCATCCATTCACTACCACCAGTGTCAAGCTAAGCCCCTCCCCTTCAGACCGACCCCAACTATCCATTCACCACCACCAGGGTCAAGCTAAGCCCCTCCCCTTCAGACCGACCCCAACTATCCATTCACCACCACCAGGGTCAAGCTAAGCCCCTCCCCTTCAGACCGACCCCAACTATCCATTCACCACCACCAGGGTCAAGCTAAGCCCCTCCCCTTCAGACCGACCCCAACTATCCATTCACCACCACCAGGGTCAAGCTAAGCCACTCCCCTTCAGACCGAACCAAACTACCAAACACACATTCAGACTAAAGGAACCAGCTGTTTGAGAAATGAGAGAAGTAGAAAGTACAGGTATTTGAGTTCAACATGTAAGAAGTAGAAAGTACAGGTATTTGAGTTCAACATGTAAGAAGTAGAAAGTACAGGTATTTGAGTTCAACATGTAAGAAGTAGAAAGTACAGGTATTTGGGTTCAACATGTAAGAAGTAGAAAGTACAGGTATTTGAGTTCAACATGTAAGAAGTAGAAAGTACAGGTATTTGAGTTCGACATGTGAGAAGTAGAAAGTACAGGTATTTGAGTTCAACATGTAAGAAGTAGAAAGTACAGGTATTTGAGTTCAACATGTAAGAAGTAGAAAGTACAGGTATTTGTGTTCAACATGTAAGAAGTAGAAAGTACAGGTATTTGTGTTCAACATGTGAGAAGTAGAAAGTAAAGGTATTTGGGTTCAACATGTAAGAAGTAGAAAGTACAGGTATTTGGGTTCAACATGTAAGAAGTAGAAAGTACAGGTATTTGAATTCAACATGTGAGAAGTAGAAAGTACAGGTATTTGAGTTCAACATGAGAGAAATAGAAAGTACAGGTATTTGTGTTCAACATGTAAGAAGTAGAAAGTACAGGTATTTGAGTTCAACATGTAAAAAGTAGAAAGTACAGGTATTTGTGTTCAACATGTAAGAAGTAGAAAGTACAGGTATTTGAATTCAACATGTGAGAAGTAGAAAGTACAGGTATTTGAGTTCAACATGAGAGAAGTAGAAAGTACAGGTATTTGAGTTCAACATGTGAGAAGTAGAAAGTACAGGTATTTGAGTTCAACATGTAAGAAGTAGAAAGTACAGGTATTTGAGTTCAACATGTAAGAAGTAGAAAGTACAGGTATTTGTGTTCAACATGTAAGAAGTAGAAAGTACAGGTATTTGTGTTCAACATGTGAGAAGTAGAAAGTAAAGGTATTTGGGTTCAACATGTAAGAAGTAGAAAGTACAGGTATTTGGGTTCAACATGTAAGAAGTAGAAAGTACAGGTATTTGAATTCAACATGTGAGAAGTAGAAAGTACAGGTATTTGAGTTCAACATGAGAGAAAGTAGAAAGTAAAGGTATTTGTGTTCAACATGTAAGAAGTAGAAAGTACAGGTATTTGAGTTCAACATGTAAAAAGTAGAAAGTACAGGTATTTGTGTTCAACATGTAAGAAGTAGAAAGTACAGGTATTTGAGTTCAACATGTGAGAAGTAGAAAGTACAGGTATTTGAGTTCAACATGAGAGAAGTAGAAAGTACAGGTATTTGAGTTCAACATGTGAGAAGTAGAAAGTACAGGTATTTGAGTTCAACATGTAAGAAGTAGAAAGTACAGGTATTTGAGTTCAACATGTGAGAAGTAGAAAGTACAGGTATTTGAGTTCAACATGTAAGAAGTAGAAAGTACAGGTATTTGAGTTCAACATGTAAGAAGTAGAAAGTACAGGTATTTGGGTTCAACATGTAAGAAGTAGAAAGTACAGGTATTTGAGTTCAACATGTAAGAAGTAGAAAGTACAGGTATTTGAGTTCGACATGTGAGAAGTAGAAAGTACAGGTATTTGAGTTCAACATGTAAGAAGTAGAAAGTACAGGTATTTGAGTTCAACATGTAAGAAGTAGAAAGTACAGGTATTTGTGTTCAACATGTAAGAAGTAGAAAGTACAGGTATTTGTGTTCAACATGTGAGAAGTAGAAAGTAAGGTATTTGCGTTCAACATGTAAGAAGTAGAAAGTACAGGTATTTGGGTTCAACATGTAAGAAGTAGAAAGTACAGGTATTTGAGTTCAACATGTGAGAAGTAGAAAGTACAGGTATTTGAGTTCAACATGAGAGAAGTAGAAAGTACAGGTATTTGAGTTCAACATGTAAGAAGTAGAAAGTACAGGTATTTGAGTTCAACATGTAAGAAGTAGAAAGTACAGGTATTTGTGTTCAACATGTAAGAAGTAGAAAGTACAGGTATTTGAATTCAACATGTGAGAAGTAGAAAGTACAGGTATTTGAGTTCAACATGAGAGAAGTAGAAAGTACAGGTATTTGAGTTCAACATGTGAGAAGTAGAAAGTACAGGTATTTGAGTTCAACATGTAAGAAGTAGAAAGTACAGGTATTTGAGTTCAACATGTAAGAAGTAGAAAGTACAGGTATTTGTGTTCAACATGTAAGAAGTAGAAAGTACAGGTATTTGTGTTCAACATGTGAGAAGTAGAAAGTAAAGGTATTTGGGTTCAACATGTAAGAAGTAGAAAGTACAGGTATTTGGGTTCAACATGTAAGAAGTAGAAAGTACAGGTATTTGAATTCAACATGTGAGAAGTAGAAAGTACAGGTATTTGAGTTCAACATGAGAGAAATAGAAAGTAAAGGTATTTGTGTTCAACATGTAAGAAGTAGAAAGTACAGGTATTTGAGTTCAACATGTAAAAAGTAGAAAGTACAGGTATTTGTGTTCAACATGTAAGAAGTAGAAAGTACAGGTATTTGAATTCAACATGTGAGAAGTAGAAAGTACAGGTATTTGAGTTCAACATGAGAGAAGTATAAAGTACAGGTATTTGAGTTCAACATGTGAGAAGTAGAAAGTACAGGTATTTGAGTTCAACATGTAAGAAGTAGAAAGTACAGGTATTTGAGTTCAACATGTAAGAAGTAGAAAGTACAGGTATTTGTGTTCAACATGTAAGAAGTAGAAAGTAAAGGTATTTGTGTTCCCGCCGTCTACTCCCCTGCCGGGGGGTCCTGCCAACCCTTTCTCCTGTCCCGTTGGAGGTCCCGCAGAATAGTCTTCTGCCGGGGGTCCTGCCAACCCTGTGTCCTGTGCCGTTGGAGGTCCAGCCGTCTACTCCCCTGCCGGGGGTCCTGCCAGCTCTGTGTCCTGTGCCGTTGGAGGGCCCGCCGTCTACTCCCCTGCCGGGGGTCCTGCCAACCCTGTGTCCTGTGTCGTTGGAGGTCCCGCCGTCTACTCCCCTGCCGGGGGTCCTGCCAACCCTGTGTCCTGTGTCGTTGGAGGTCCCGCCGTCTACTCCCCTGCCGGGGGTTCTGCCAACCCTTTCTCCTGTCCCGTTGGAGGTCCCGCAGAATACTCTTCTGCCGGGGGTCCTGCCAACCCTGTGTCCTGTGCCGTTGGAGGTCCCTCCGTCTACTCCCCTGCCGAGGGTCCTTCCAACCCTGTGTCCTGTGCCGTTGGAGGTCCCGTCGTCTACTCCGCTCCCGGGGGTCCTTCCAACCCTGTGTCCTGTGCCGTTGGAGGTCCCGCCGTCTACTCCGCTGCCGGGGGTCCTGCCAACCCTGTGTCCGGTGCCGTTGGAGGCCCCGCCGTCTACTCCCCTGCCGGGGGTCCTGCCAACCCTGTGTCCTGTGCTGTTGGTGGTCCCGCCGTCTACTCCCCTGCCGGGGGTCCTGCCAACTCTATGTCCTGTGCCGTTGGAGGTCCCGCCGTCTACTCCCCTGCCGGGGGTCCTGCCAACCCTATGTCCTTTGTCGTTGGAGGTCCCGCCGTCTACTCCGCTGCCGGGGGTCCTGCCAACCCTGTGTCCGGTGCCGTTGGAGGTCCCGCCGTCTACTCCCCTGCCGGGGGTCCTGCCAGCTCTGTGTCCTGTGCCGTTGGAGGTCCCGCCGTCTACTCCCCTGCCGGGGGTCCTGCCAACCCTATGTCCTTTGTCGTTGGAGGTCCCGTCGTCTACTCCCCTGCCGGGGGTCCTGCCAACCCTGTGTCCTGTGCCGTTGGAGGTCCGCAGAATACTCTCCTGCCAGGGGTCCTGCCAACCCTTTCTCCTGTCCCGTTGGAGGTCCCGCAGAATATTCTTCTGCCAGGGGCCCTCCCAGCCCCATGTCCATCACCGGTCTCGCCGGGGTTCCTGCCAACTCCTGGTCCTTTTCCGTGGGGGATCCTGCCGAGGCCTGTCCGACCGGCTCCGGTTTCTGTCCGGCCGACACCGGGTCCTGCCCGATCTCCGGAGCTGGCCCATCAGCGCTTTCCTGCCCGGCCTCCTGATCCTGTCCGGTCGACACCGGCTCGAGCCCGGCCCCCTGAGAGCCGCGGTCTTCGCTCTCGAGCCCAGCCGCCTGAGAGCCGCGGTCTTCGCCCTCGGGCCCGGCCCCCTGACTCTTCCTGCCGCTGCCTTCGGTCCTCCATGGTCCCCACCTTGGACTCTGTTTTGACCCCGGGCTGTCCGCCCGAGACCCCTTCCTGGTTCTCTGCCTTGTCCCCGGGCAGTCCGCCCGAATCCCCCTTTTTGGACTGTACCTGGCCCCCCGGGCCGTCCGCCCGAGACCCCTTCCTGGTCCTCCGCTGTGTTCCTGGGCTGTCAGCCCAAGACCCGTCCTCCGGACCCCCTCCGCCTGCCCTCCTTGGGGTTTTGGACTTTGTAGTTTTGTCTGTGTTGGTGTTTTTCTTGTCTTTGGGTTTCCGGTCTTATTGTGTTAAGTGTTCACCCCCGTTTCCTGCCTGTCTGCTTTCTGTCTGTTTCCCTCCCTGATTACCCGATTGTGTTCACCTGTTGTCCTTGTGTTTCTCCTCCCCTGCCCGGCTGTTTCTCGTTGTCATGATTACCCCTTCTTGTATTTAGTCTTGTCTCTTTCTGTGTTCAGTGTTGGGTCATTGTTTGTTGGTGACGGAGTTCACCGGAGAGTGTTCTGTTCTTGTCGTTTATCCTTGATCCTTGAAATAAAGGGTTTCTCAAAGGTTATCTGCATTTGGGTCCTGCTTCCTTCACTCGTCCGTGACAAAACTATCAGATGTGTTGCCGTCTCTGTGATGGCATTGGATTCGTTTTTGGAGGAAGTGAAACTTAACCATACAGTAGGTGGTTCTAGCAATAAGGAAACTTAAGGAATATTCAAAGTGGCACATCTTATCTGAAGTATTCTATCCAGTTGTTATCAGATAACAACAGGAACGGAGGACATTTTTACAGGAGCTTCTCAATTAATGTAGACATCTGCGATTTTATACGTAAGACTTTGATACCGACTTTCTGAAAGCTAAAGTCGTCACAACGTTAATGCGTTGCAGGCCGTTGGGCAATTCTAGCTCATAGTGGCACAATCACGTTGTTAGGAATTCAGCTTCATTTGAGTTTACAGTTTAATTAATGGTGTCACATTACTTTATAAGAGATGAGTATGACGTCATCGGCTTCATGAAATTGTAACTGACGTTTCCTGGCATTTTGGCCTAAAATGGACGACAAGATTAATTTATGAAATGGTAAAATAAAGTACACTTTAATGCATTCTTGGAATCCTGAAATAGATCAGTTCTTAAAGGTGGGGTAGGTAAGAATGGAGAAACCAGCTCGAGTGCGCTAGAATTTGAAAGTACGCAGCCGAAAATAATCTGCCCCTTCCTTCAGACTTCCTTACAGAGCCCCTCCCCCAACACACACGAACGCGCACATGACCAATGAGGGCACGAGATGAGTTTGTGCCCCGATGGAAGGCTGACAGGCAGGTAGGCCATCCAGTTACTTTAGCCGGCTCAGATGATTGGTCGTGCTTTCTACAGCGCCACGGCTTCCACTGATGACATTTATTATGTATTTATTGTCAAAGCATTTAATATATTCATTGCTATCGGGATGTTAAGAGCATTCCATGGAATATAACAAGGGTTTCTGAAGTGAATTACATACCCCGCCTTTAAGTTTTGAATTAAATCAGCTTCATGTATCACCTTCCATAGAAACATGCTGCCTTTATTTCTTCACATGACAAACTGTAGATACAATCCTGATCCTCTAAAAAAGTTATGAATAAAATGTTGAAAAATACAACAGAACCGAGAATAATGTTAAACTGATGATTACATGTCATTTGTTAGACCCTTTGATCTAAAGCGACTAACATACTCAATACTGTGGGCAATCCCCACTGGAGCACTCTGGAGAGAAGTGTCTCAGGGACTCAACGACATGCTGACTGCAGTGGGACTCGAACTTGCTCTCCCCTGGTTCGATGTCCAGCACACTATCCACTGAGCCACAGCCAACTTGTCATGTCTATTCAACAATTCCAACAGTGTCAAACTAAAACATAATAAAGTCTAAAAATACTCCATGTACATATCAGTACAAGTCCTGAATCCAAAATGTTACTTTACAGAAGTGTTATTACAGCAAAAGTACACAGTACTTCATTATTATATAACATGATATGATTTAGTTGTTATGACAAACACCATGTTAATGTGGTATTTGTCAAAGTTGAACCAATTGTATGTTCTCATTAAATACTTGGAAGATTAGCATCATAACATATAAGCATATTCTGTGTTTTTATATGGAATCAGAACCAGGTTTATGGCCAAGTAGGAAAGTACAGGTATTTGTGTTCAACATGTAAGAATTAGAAAGTACAGGTATTTGAGTTCAACATGTACGAAGCAGAAAGTACAGGTATTTGAGTTCAACATGTAAGAAGTAGAAAGTACAGGTATTTGAGTTCAACATGAGAGAAGTAGAAAGTACAGGTATTTGAGTTCAACATGTAAGAAGTAGAAAGTACAGGTATTTGAGTTCAACATGAGAGAAGTAGAAAGTACAGGTATTTGAGTTCAACATGTAAGAAGTAGAAAGTACAGGTATTTGAGTTCAACATGTGAGAAGTAGAAAGTACAGGTATTTGAGTTCAACATGTGAGAAGTAGAAAGTACAGGTATTTGAGTTCAACATGTAAGAAGTAAAAAGTACAGGTATTTGAGTTCAACATGTGAGAAGTAAAAAGTACAGGTATTTGAGTTCAACACGTAAGAAGTAGAAAGTACAGGTATTTGTGTTCAACATGTGAGAAGTAGAAAGTACAGGTATTTGAGTTCAACATGTGAGAAGTAGAAAGTACAGGTATTTGAGTTCAACATGTGAGAAGTAGAAAGTACAGGTATTTGAGTTCAACATGTGAGAAGTAGAAAGTACAGGTATTTGAGTTCAACATGTACGAAGCAGAAAGTACATGTATTTGTGTTCAACATGTAAGAAGTAGAAAGTACAGGTATTTGAGTTCAACATGTAAGAAGTAGAAAGTACAGGTATTTGAGTTCAACATGAGAGAAGTAGAAAGTACAGGTATTTGAGTTCAACATGTAAGAATTAGAAAGTACAGGTATTTGAGTTCAACATGTAAGAAGTAGAAAGTACAGGTATTTGAGTTCAACATGTAAGAATTAGAAAGTACAGGTATTTGTGTTCAACATGTAAGAAGTAGAAAGTACAGGTATTTGTGTTCAACATGTAAGAAGTAGAAAGTACAGGTATTTGAGTTCAATATGTGGGTATACATATGGGTACATGTATTACTGTTACAATTCTTTATTTCCTTATCTATTAATTTTCTTTTAATATTATCTTCTGCATTGCTCTACTTTTACCTACACATGTATTTATTTATGTAGTTAATTTACTAGGTAGGACCGGGAGGGGGGGAAAGGGAAAAATAAATAAAATATTGACTGTATAAATGTAAACTCATTGTGCCTGACTCAATAAAAAAAATAAAAAATGCGCCACAAAATCAACCAATCGGAGAACTCAAGGAGGTCCATTCTGATTGGCTGTTTCGTCTCCAATCATATCTTCTATCTGAGATACGGAAAGAGAGGGATTTTAGGTTGCCATCATGTTTGGCCAGACTAGTACATGTCAAATGTTAAATAAATGAAACCATTCACAGTTAATAATTAGATGTATTATGAATGCTATAAATGATTGCATATCTACAGTTTGTTCTTTCTCCAGTATGATACCATTTTGTTTTAGTATAACGGCACACTTATTTGTATTTTGCACATGTGTACACAAGCTATACCTCTCTTAGTATCTGCACAGCTTTTCATAATATTACTTTTATTTGGTCATATTGTATGTAGTTTTTTGCTGCATCCAGATTGCATATAAATACTTTTCTATATCTTATGTTTCAAGAAATCAGTTTTTATAATAGTTTTTCTTACATTTCAAATCAAATCAAATCAAATACTTAAATGTGATCTTCTTTACCTTCTATACCCATATACTCCAAGGGAAATCCCATATGTGTGTAAACATACTTGGCAACAATCAAACATACCATGACGTTAAGCCAATCTGAATTTTGGCTCGCCTGGGTGTAATGTTGCGTGACTCCATGTTGCTTAACTCTTAAAATATTCTGGATTTTACCTCTTAGATACTTTGCTTCTAAGAGACACCACATTTACATGTTTAAAATAGCTGTATGCCTTCTTTTGAACTGTAATCGACCACAGTTTGACAGAAGGACTGATAAGCTTTGTCATCACACCCTGAAATAATAAACTATCAGGCGTGTGGCTCTGTGATGGCATTGGATTCGTTTTTGGAGGAAGTGAAACTTAACCAATATTGATTCTGATGAAGTTGTTATCAAAGAAGCTCCGAAACCCACGGTACGCTATGAGGCTTGGGGATTAAATAATAAGAATACAAAAAAGCACGAAACTGTATTCCCTTTCAGTTATAAAAAAAAAGATGTAATCCGGCAGTGGCAGTAGGGGCTTGCACCGTACGGTCGCCGGTTCAAGTCCCCGGATCGACCTAAATATGGAGTGTGGACATGCTACTTGGAGAGGTCCCAGTTCACCTCCTGCCCTGCCGTGGTGCCCTTGAGCAAGGCACCGGACATCCCCCTTCCCCCCTCACTCCCATTGCTCCCCAGGCGCTGTACAATAGCTGCCCACTGCTCCTAGTACTAGACTCCTATACTAGGATGGGTTCAAAGCAGAGAACACATGCCACTGTGTGCTGTGTGCTCCGCGTGGAGACCATTAGAGAGGGGTTCATCCCATTCTATCCGTCTAATCAGATTACTGTGAATCGAGGATCACTAATCTACTGCCCAAATTGGCTTTATGGATTTTCACTTTCTTTGATTCATTTGTTCTGTTTTTAATTCAGCAGGAGAACCTATATGTTCATTAAACAGTGTGTGTGAGCTTAACTGTGTGTATTAAACTAAAATGGAGCCTTTTCTGTCAGCTCAGATATAATCAGGTTACATTCCCAACCCTTTACAGGACAACGGCAGCCACTGTCCTACACATAAAGCCATACAACCTTGGTCATGTCATAAATAGTGTTGTGCACGCTGCACTGCCCTCAGGTGGTAGGATGTAATGGTTAGTTAGTTACAATACAATGAACACGATCAAATAGAGTTGATAATAGAAAATAATGTTTATATTTAGACGAAGATGATTACAATCACTATTTTTTATTTTTTGTATTTATCCTTTATTTATCCAGGAATATCCTATTGGGATACACGATCTCTTCTTCCAGGGAGTCCTGATCACTTAGAATAACACAAACCTGTATGTATAGGTGGTTTTAACCCCTCACTAAAGTATGTGTTATTATTCATAAGGATAAATGAATAACACAAGAATATATTTTTTTAAATAATGATCAAATAATCTATTTAAATTCAAATAATAAAAAGGGATACATGAAAAGGGAAGGATTACATATGAATTAAATACGAATACATTTAAAAAATAAATTAAATAAGAATGAATGAATAACACAAGAATATAAAAATGAATGAAACAAGAATACAAAAAATTAAAAAAGTTGGAGCTGCCATTTCAAAATAAAAGCGTTGTGTAATGTTTCCCTATCACCGGAACTGCCTCATTCATTCCGGCTTCGGGTCAGGGCTTTTATTTTGACAGCCAGTTGAGATTTAACCCCACCCAAAATAATGAAATAAAATGTATAAATCAAGACTAAAGACAATAATTAAAAAATAATAATAAACAAGAATAATAAAAAAAAGGACAACAAAATAAAACAAGAATACAACAATTAATTATAATTAAAATATTAATAAAAAATTAAATAAGAATTAATCAATAACACAAGAATACAACAATAAATACAAAATAAAAATAAAAATAGAACTAAATAGGAAATAATGAAAAGAAACTTTACATTTTTTTATTAGAATTAAATAAGGAATAAAATAAGAATACAAAAATAAAATAAGAATGGATGAATAACACAAGAATAAAACAATAAATACAAAATAACATAGAAATACAAAAATAGAAATATATATATATAAATAATTTAATTATTAAACTAAATTAAATAGGAATAACAAAAATCCCACCTTCAAAGACCTTTACGTTGTTTGCACCCGTCAGTAACGGACCCTTTCAAAATAAAACCGACCCCTCTCACCGGAAGTGTCACCGGGTCAGGGCTTTTATTCTGACAGCCGCCCAACAAAGTACGGAGTGTTTCCTCGCCCGTTAGCTCGACAGTGGTGCTGCTGCTGAGCCTCCTCAGCAGTGTGTGTGTGTGTGTGTGTGTGTGTGTGTGAGAGAGTGTGTGTGGATGGTGGACTGTTCCCGGTGAGAAAAAAAACCCCACACACCACAGCACCGACCGACCTACGGGCCGAATTAAAATGCCTCATCGCCGCGTGTAAACGGGCGAGACTCGCGCAGGGAGAGATCCAGGCTCCGGGCAGATTAGAGGAAATATAACGGCAGGATGTTGCAAGTTTTAGCTTGTGGCGCCGTAGTTTTCCCCGGTCTCTTCTTCGCCTTACGGAGGCTCCTGCCGTGTGTGTTCAAACACTGGAGCGATGCCGACGTGGTGCTGATCAGCGAGAGGTAAAACCTAGCTAAATTAATGCTTTTATTTGACCTGAAAACCTAAGAAAATAGCACCTAACTCCAAGCTAACATGTAGCATTTGACCTTGTTTGGTAGCTTAGCTAGTAACGGTTACCTAGCTAGCTAATGTGTTATTTTATATGTATGTGACGTCACGTTACTGCTTTTACCGGCATCTATATTCCGTTACAAGCTACATGAAATGTGAGCGACGTAAATGTTAATGTTTCTTTGGGCTTTAGTGAAAAATGGGCATCTTTACAAGGATGATTTGCAAATATCACAACACAACTACACATCCCTGTAGGAACAGATGCATGCTATCAGCTAAACACTGTACAGCATGACACATGAATGAATTAAACAAGAATACATTTATTTTTAATAAAAGATGAAAAATAAGAATAAAGACAAAATAAGAATATAAAACATATATACATAAATAATAAGAATACACAGATATAACATAATTAAAACAACACCATGGTCCCCTGTAGGATCATATACATACGTGCTTTAGCTAAAAAGACTAACACATAAAGGGAATAATCGCACCTTTAGCCTTGATATACATGCTATTATAAGTTGTATTTCTGTATAGGTGTAATACATTGATCTGTCTTAGAAATAACATTATTACTAAAAACATATACTAACATGCACGTATGTTTTTATGATGTTAAGTAACCTGGGACATCATTAAAGCCCTGCATCCACTAGGGGCCTTGTCCACATCTGAAGGGATATTCCTGTGGAAAACACAAGCTCCATCCATTTATTGTTGCATATCATGTGACCAATCCAATGTGTTTAATCAGCAGCCTTTTCAGTGATTTGCTCATCTCACGGGTATTGCAAAGTAGTGATAATGAACACAGTGAGTGTGAGGGGGTCAGTGCGACTCTCGCATGTGCACAGCTCAGTTCAATGCTCATTTGCACGCTGTCACTCCGGCTAATCCTCCTCTGAGCTCCGGTCAGGGTCGACTGCTGAGTTAGCTCTGCGATGGAAAACACTGAACCGGGCTCCTAAATAACGCCGCTACTAATTTACTAATGCTCATCTAACGGAAAATGTTCCCACACGCCTCGGGGGATGTCACACACTGCTTGTTCACAACTTAACCAGTCTCTGAAGTCTTCTGTATCAAGCAGGTCCACAGCCTGGATCGCACCAGTGCCTTTGCTTGATATGTACCATCTATTTCATATTGTGGTGAAGTATACTGGCAGCAAACGTCAGTAACTTGGAGCATATGAATGGACGATAGTGTATGGGGGGTCAAACTCAATTTCATCGCGGGCCACATTCACATAAAGGCTGCACTCAAAGGGCCGTTGTAACTATATAAATATATAATATAATGTATTAAATTACATTATTGCCTCTGAATTGGATTATCATCGGATAGGATAATAACTTAGTAATTAACTACGTCTGAAAGCAGAAGTCCAGGGCAAATAATTGCAAGTCTCTTCAGTGAGCATGTCACAAAACGAAATGCATTGTGGGACATGTAGTTTATGGGCAACCTGCTTCTGTAAATCGGCATGTAACCGTATATAATACGTGTTATATTCTTTGCAAGCTCTTGCGGGGCCACATCAAATGAAGTCGTGGGCCGGATTTGGCCCCCGGGCCTTGAGTTTGACACCCCTGGTAGGGTTTGAACATTTACATGACTGTTAGATATCCACTTGCATCAACATTTATCTCCGAAGTAAAAGCATTATATATTTGTTTCTAGAGGACTTTAGAGAGACGGGTCAAATAGGAAGAGGCCAAGATGTAGTACTTTGTCCCTGAAATAGAAACTACTACAAACTCCTAAAGCGATGGGTGCTGCACTTCCCATTCCTCATCAGTCCATCACTCAATCCAACTTGTATGGATAATTTCATACACTAAAGGCAACGCAAAGCGCCTCATAAACAAATAATTAAACTATGCTAATCCCTCCTTCCCGGGTAACGTTATATTGGCTAAACAGCTCAAACTATGTCTGTGCCTTTGTGCCCCAGGATAAGTCTAAATCGGCGTCACGTGACTTGAGTTTTGAATTGAGCCGTCCCTTATAGATACTATCTCTTTACGTATTACTGATGGGAATTCATTTGGCTCGGCTCAGTAAGAAGAACCGGCTCCTAGACGGCTTCATGTTACCACAGTTTACCACGGAGGCTCAGTTTCGCCGCTGCGAGGCTCCGGTGCTCGACCCCCCATCAAGGCTCGCCGGCGGTACACTTTCCGTCGCAGGATCACGCTTTGCTAGCGGCGAAAATAATCCCACCAGAATCCAAAGGGACGTCCTTGCCCTTTTTCCTTTTCGTCATTTCAAGCGATAAAAACTCTCGATCTTCTCTCGAATTATTTATTTTTTCAAATGACGGAAACGCTGCGACTGACCACATTACTGGATTGTGCTCAAGCGCTAGCGTTGTTGCTCCACAAATGAAAGCCTGCAGTGATGACTGTCAGGGCTACAACTAACATGTATCTATCGTTTGGTCTAAACGAGGGAAATATCTCTATCGCAGTTTCTCAAAGTCCAAGGTTTTTGTCAGTTAAGATACTAAATTAAAACTGGAGAAAAGCAGGACATGTTACTCGCGTTTCCTTTTCCGTCTATTGACCTATTGTTTATTTGTTGTGTTGACTTTGATGTCCGAGGAACAAGCAATAAAGGTGGGCTAAATATAACTGTGCTTCGTATACAGCACCAGGTTTAACTTGAACCTACTTTAGACAACACTTGACTTCACGAGGGATTATTCTGCTCGACATAACCCGACTCCGTTTAAGAATCTTACGGTCACAGTAAGCATTCGGCTTTTGGGTTTCGTACAGCGGCTCCTAAAGAGGACAACAACTAATGTTCAGGTTAATTATGTGTGCCTCTACTGTCTGTGACATATTTAGATGCTTTAATGTTCAAAAGGTCGCTTCATCTGTAGAGTTCAATTAATCGTGGTCCTTTTTTTAAATGGTAATTGTGAATATCCAGAGTTTAAATTTCATTTTTGTTTAATTAGTTTAAATCAAAGTTTCCGCCAGGCTAGGGCTGAGAGGGCGTCCACCCCGAGGGCGGGGGGGTGTGACGTCATGTGACTTGAGTTTTGAATTGAGCCGTCCCTTATAGATGCTATCTCTTTACGTATTAGTGATGGAAATTCATTTGGCTCGGGTCTCTAAGAAGAACCCGCTCTTCGTGTTACACAGTTTACCACGGAGCCGCAGTTTCGCCGCTGCGAGGCTCCAGTTCACGCTCCACCAGCACCCCCCGTCGAGGCTCGCCGGCGGTACACTGTCCGTCACAGGAACACGCTTTGCTGGCGGCGAAAAGAATCCCACCAGAATCCTCTGCCCCTCCAACAGAGGGACGTCCTTGCCCTTTTTCCTTTTCGTCATTTCAAGCGATAAAAACTCTCGATCTTCTTTCGAATTATACATTTTTTTGGACGCCCTCACTCGGCTCGAGTTCAGGGCGTCCCGAGCTGAATGAGGGCGTCCGCAAAATAATTATAGAGTTTTTATCGCTTGGAATGACAAATGGCGGCAAGGCGCCCCCCTGGCGGAAACGCTGGTTTAAATACAAAATACATTTAGAAAGGAGACCCATTTATGGTCATCACAATATCTACTTATCATTAGTTTAATATCACTATTATCATCACTCTTTGTTTCTTCAAATTCACACCTGAAAGGTTTGTATTGTTGTTGATATTTTTAGTAATTTATTTGGATTTGCCTCAGAATGAAAAATATAACTAAAGCATAAATAAATGTTATCGCCGCCTTGCACGCACACGTTACTGCTTTGCACCTTTGGGTGAATCTCTAAAATTCTCTTCTTTATACTAATATGTAAATCTATTCGTAGCAATAATGGCATCAGCGTTACATTTGATGGTGATGCAATCTGAAAACCAGCTGGTCTTTAAACAATGAAGTACCGACACCGTGCGCTGCTTCTTATTGATTAAGTGTTTATTTACAAGAAGGAAAGGGAGCGATGCAGTTATCGCTGTACCGCGTCCGTGGTGATGGAGAGGGTTCCTTCTTGCCATGACATGCACTTTACCCCGTTTCTGCCTCGGCTGTCACTTTTTCTTTTCGCTCTGCTGCAGCGGCAAAGCAACTCCACATTACGTCGCCCATTTACTGAAGGAGGCGAGTGTGAAAAAACGGAAAGAGACGTGTGACAGAACATGAGAGCATTTGGTCCGTGCATTAACCCCGAGCCTTTAGGAGGACGTGGTGAAAGGGAAGCGTGTCCATTTGCATGTTCACCTGAGTTGATATCGGTGTGAAAAGGTTGTGATGCCCCTTTTTAACTCGAGGCACGAGGCAAGGGTGAAGTGACGTGCTTTCTACGAGTGATTTAAACATTATTAGTTCTCCTATACTTTTTCTAAGACATGCACTTTACCCTGTTTCTGCCTCTGCTGTCACTTTTTCATTTCGCTCTGGTTACGTCGCCCCTTTACTGAAGGAGGCGAGTACTATAGAACATGAGAGCTATTGGGCCGCGCATTAACCGGAAAGAGACTTTCGGGAGATTGTAGTCGTAGTGAGAGGGAAGCTGAGGTTCTCCGCCGGCCTGACACAGCAGGAAATAAAGGACAACAAGGCCGAAACGCATTCTTCCCCTTTCTCCCCTCCACACGCTCCTCACCCCGTCCACCTCTCATCAGCACAGGGAGAGAGGGGTTATTGCCACACAATGAATGGGCTGTGTACAAATCTGGGTCTTGTGATAAAGTATGCGGCCATAGAAGGCAGCGAGGCGTGGGGGTAAAATGTGTGCGAGTGTGTTTCTGGGGTTAGAGAGGCCAGTTTCCTGCTCAGGAATTATATAGGTTTTAATTTGGTAGTTTTTCTAACCATAAATGAAAGCCTGCAGTGACGACTGTCATGGCTACAACTAACAATGTGCAGAATACTTTCTTCATGTATTGGTCTTGTTTCGGTCTAGAGCAAGGGTCTGCAACCTTTTTGACCAAAAGAGCCATTTTGCTCCTTTTTCCAAAACATTTTTTTGTCTGGAGCCGCAAAACATATTTCATAGTTTTTTATTGTTATATCAGACAAAAACTACAGATTTTTTTGCATTTATTATGCTATTTATTACATGATATAAAACTGTTAACGTCTAATAAAAAACAAAGAACTCTTATAAGGAGAATCAAAAATAATATACAGGCCTACTTTACAATAAATTAAACGCAGCACTTGGGGAGACCTCTGCACATTTGAAGGAAAAAATAAAATATTATTAAAATGGGCCCACTTTGAAATAAATGAAACATAGCTGCACCCTAAAAAGAGTTAACGGTAGGGGAGGTAAGAACGGAGAAAGCCGGCTCGAGTGCCCTAGAATTTGAAAATACACAACCGGAAGAAATCTGCCACTTCCTCACAGAGCCCCTCCCCCAACACACACGAACGCGCACATGACCAATGAGGGCACGAGATCAGTTTGTGCCCAGATGGAAGGCTGACAGGCAGGTAGGCCATCCAGTTACTTTAGCCGGCTCAGATGATTGGTCGAGCTTTTTACAGCGCCACGGCTTCCACTGATTAATTTTTGTATGTATTTATTGTCAAAGCGTTTAATATATTCATTGCTATCGGGACGTTAAGAGCATTCCATGAAATATAACAAGTGTTTTCTGAAATAAATGACATACCCCATTGAATTATGACTGAAGATCGTCAGCTGTCTTCCTCTCCCGTGTTGTTCCTCGATACGTAAAGGCTGCACCACAACGTCTCTCTACATATCAGACATCCCGGTAAGCCAGCATCGTTTGCTGTGAAGGCAGATCACTCTGTCCACGCAGAACTAAATCCTGTGTTCCTCCGGTACTTTTCTTTGATGTGTCCATAGTTCGCTCATCGAGCCGGGGGTCAGGTTATTCGCCTCAAAGAAAAGGCGCTCGCGAGGGGACCGTAGCAGGATGTGACGAATCTTTTAGTTGACCTAATTAAAACCGTTTTGTTTTGTTATTTATGTGTCACAGTATCACCTCAAAATACAAGATGCGAAACATTTTCAACCGTGCAGCAAAATATAACTAGTCCTACAAATACTTTTATTTTATTTCCTTCTTATTTTTGTCTAAGCTCAAGGGAGCCAGAGCAGAGGGCTTACAGGGCCGCGGGTTGCCGACCCCTGGTCTAGTGGGATAAATATTCATTCCAGCTTCTCAAAGTCCAAGGTCTAGGGCAGGGGTCTCCAACACGTCGAGCGGGCAGCTTTTCAGTAGCTCGCCGCTCGATTATCGATTACAGCGTAGTGACGTTGCTTCTTGATTTTTCGGCCGCGGCCGGACAATAAATTGTTTTTATTTCAGAATTGTTTCTGTCACACAAATATAAAATTGGTCCGTGACGCAGAGATCAAGGAGCTGATGTGACAGCGGCACAGCGACACCACACACGGAGCAGTCTGCTTTCTCCAGCAACACCAGTCCAGAACCAACGGCAGAATGACCCGCTCTGAATCAGGCCGTGTCGCTGCGGCTCAGAGACACAGAGGGAAGGATTTGTGTTTTTGAGAAACACTCGTTATCGTCATGTCAGGTTGTTGGTGGGTTTAATCAAGTCTTGGATGCAGAGTGTGAATGTCCTCTTGATATTTTCAGTTGATAAATACGCGTGTACAGTTTGTGAAGGCAGGAGGAAAGCTTCCGCGATCACCGTCTCCTCTCCGTTCCTCCAAGCCCCGCCCCCTCCCTGAAAATAATGAGTGACAGGCTGACAGTGACCCGATAGAAACTTTATTATTCACTTAATCACTGATTGAGAAGATGAAGCTAACTTAGTCTCATGCATTCATGGGATTCATGTAACAGTAAAGCAGAGAATGTGAGTGTGCACCCACATGCAGTATTTTAGTTTTTATAATGCTGTTGTAAATACTCCTGTTGTCTGCTGCGTTCAGACTCAGGTCCGTGTGTGAAGCTCATTCAGACATTCAGTGTCCTTTCTTAACAGAAGGCCGTGGCTAGAAGCTGCAGCTCGACTGCAGAAGTATTATTTTTTTGTTTTCGAGGATGGAACAATGTCACACACGGATATAGGGAGGCTAGACCTATACAATTGATTAATTATGGTTTATAATTGAATGTCAAGACGAAGAAGATGAAAAAGATGGCTGCACTGTTCAGTGTCTGTGGAGATGGAGGTTATAAATCTCTAAATCATGTTCAGCTTAAGTCTCAGCAAAACTCTCAACATTTCTGGATCCTTGTAGACCCAGAAAACTATAAGAACGTTCACCAAGCAGCGCTGAACACGTCTGCTTTATTTGGCTTTACTTTGTGAAGCAGCTTTTTCTGACATGAATGAAATCTAAATACAGAACAAGACCGACTGATGAACATGTAAATGACTCTATTAGAGTGCACCTGAGTGGGTCAGCAGACCCCTCTCTGGTGGACTCCATGCAGCGCCAGTCACTGTGAAAAAGAGTGAATGCACTTATTTGACACGTGCCATAAGATGCTTGCAAGGTGGTGATTGAGGCGATGTGTTTACTCTGTGGGCCGTAAGAAGAAGTGAAAACATTGTATTTTTCTCCTGGACATGTATGTGAATCTTCAGTGAAGTACTTGCTATGAGGGCCATATTAATACGTGAGAAATTGTCGTTTTCTTGGACCTTGATGTGAAGTTAAGATTTTAGATAAGCTTTAGGTATTGCAATTTCACACGTGTACAAAAGTAGCTTAATTCAACTGATGTGAATAAATGTAAGCGGTGCATTTCTTGTGTTGATTTTAGTGTTTTTCCTGCTCAGGCTTTTGTTTTCTGTAGTCCCACGTCACATGACCTTGACGATGCCGGTGTCATGGCCGCGTTCCCATGCGGATTGGTGAGAGGGAACAACGTCACAACAAATAATCTCTTTGTTTCTCAATCTTGCCGTTTTGCAACAAGCGATTACCTCGTTAGAAAAAGAGAAAGAAAGCAGTCTTTATTGACCTCGTAAAACCGGTCTTCATTCGCAGCTGGACTGAAGGTCTTAAGCTGTTCTCACACTTTGGGGAAGTCTCGGTGTCTACTTACTGAGACCTGACACGGGAACTCTGGGAAAGGTTGTAGTCGGCGTTTATTCTGTGAAATACAAAATAAAAACCTTCTACCGTCCTTTTAGACTTCAGATCAGCGATATGGAAAAATCGAATCACAATATTTCTGACCAAATGCTTCGATGTTGTGAAGATGGACTGTCATTCAATCAGTACTGTGGATTCAATGGCAAATAATACGAGTCTGGTAAATGCAGGAAATGACATCAGTTAAAGGGGAGGGGTAGGTAATTTGAGAAACCAGCTCGAGTGCGCTAGAATTTGAAAAAAAATTCAGAGCCCCTCCTCCAACACACACGAACGCGCACACGACCAATGAGGGCACGAGATCAGTGTGTGCCCAGATGGAAGGCTGACAGGCAGGTAGGCCATCCAGTTACTGTAGCCGGCTCAGACGATTGGTCGAGCTTTGTACAGCGCCACGACTTCCACTGATGATATTTCTTTATGTATTTTTTGTCAAAGCATTTAATTTATTCATTGCTATCGGGATGTTAAGAGCATTCCATGGAATATAATAACAAGTGTATCTCGAGTTGGTTTCTCAAACAACCCTACCCCACCTTTAGCATCCCGATAGCAATGAATATATTAAATGCTTTGACAATAAATACATAAAGAAATTTCATCAGTGGAAGTCGTAGCGCTGTACAAAGCTCGACCAATCATCTGAGCCGGCTAAAGTAATTGGATGGCCTACCTGCCCTGTCAGCCTTCCATCTGGGCACACACTGATCTCGTGCCCTCATTGGTCATGTGTGTGTTGGAGGCGGGGCTCTGTGAGGAAGTCTGAAGGAAGGGGCAGATTTTTTTCATCTGCGTAGTTTCAGCTGGTTTCTCCATTCTTACCTACCCGACCTTCAACTCTTAAGTCACCCTTACCATATTACTTTATCCATAGTCTAATTCAAAATGTTGGCTTGTCTATCAAGATATATCTAATTACATATAGCGCCCATCCCTACTTAAGATGCTTTTATTTACTGGATCATCGTGCTACTGCCAGTGGTGGCGTTTTCACGCTAGTGCGTAGACCGTATTTTGGATCGGGTGTGAGGAATCTGATCTCCTCATAGGCTCTTTTTCGATTAGGTTTCCTATGGTTCAATCTATGAACCTCACCCAATTATTGCCATCTTACTAGAGATGCACGGTTTGGGAAAGAATTTCTAATTCCAATTAGTTTGACTGATATTGCATTCGCCATACGAGTTGTGATATTTGAGAAGATTGCCATTTGTAAACATAATTCATAATATCACTGGCAAACATATTAAAATAATCATGATTTGAGAGGATCGGTACCAAGAAAGGATGTTTTTTATTATGACTGTAGAAAGTGATTTGAAGGCCGGGACTATAGGAACCTCTAAAATACTTTATTCAGATATTTTCATTTGATTGTGCTTACTGCCATTTGGATATTGCACCAGTCCATATTGCGATATTGATTAAGTTCCGATTAATCGTGCAGCATCGATACATGCTACCATTAAAGATCTAGAAATGTACCATGTGTCTTTGACAGGACCCTGAAGTCAAAATCTCTTAAGAAGCACACTTTTTGCCGAGTGTATTTCATGGCAGTCTATTTCTTACATTATGAAATACGATGTATACACACATTTGTATCAAAGGGAAGATTAGAAAGTGCCTCAATATCGAGGGTTCGTCCCCCTGGGGAGAATAAACTGGACCTTTTGGACACCTTAATGACGTGTTGTTTTCGGGACACCATGCAATGGTCGAGGGGCATTATAACCCGATGATTAATGAAGTAAAAAAGTCAAGGGGTTTCTTAGAAATCATCCACTGAAGACAGTTAATGTCTAATCCAGATATCAAGACAGTCCACCCTGTGCTTCGTGACATATCTTATCAACGGGCTAGAACAGCTGACTGAACACTTTGCAAAACGGGGCACAATCTTTATCAATGATTATATTTTCTGACTTTTAAACCTTCAAACCCCATGACTCCGATACAATCTGTTTAGGGAAGATATGATCATTTCTGGTTTTCAAGTGAATTAGAAGTCCTCAGATCCAATATGTGTCCTCTCCTAAAACGGTGTTAATCCAAAACAAAGGCCTACGAACCACAAAAGTTTGTTTAAATTCAAATTAGCTTTCTTTCTGTCCCACACCTCTCACCCATAACCATTACCTGAGTAATTGCTGCACTGGATGCCATTTTCTTTTTTTTCTAGGTAACCGTTGTTATGCCGTTTTTCCACTTTTCCACTGCAGCACGTAGCAAGTCTTTGTTTTGCTTTTCCTCCAGGGCTAGTTCCGGCTCAGAGATACTTTTTCACCTTTTTTCTGGCCCTCCAAAATCGTGGTTCTTACCGGGCCAACAACCGGGCTGGATATGCTCAACTAGTGGCGCAAACACTCTCGACTGCTGAATGGTCAGAGAGAATCGCTGGCAAGGGGGGGGGGCTACAACTACAACAAGATGAACATATTTGACCGAGATTTAATTGTAACACACGTTTCAAAATGATGCCGAAGTAACAACGCACTGATACCGGTCTGTAGACACACGGCAGGTTTTCTGAATGGAGATCGGCTAAGCTAACGTTGTATATGCTCCGACCGTCCACACTCACAACAACGGCCTACAGACATAAATAAAGCAGCGACTGTATTCTCCATGACGCAGACAGTCTGTGGTTTGTACTCGTTTCACTTCTGTCTAGTTTCTGATCAGATATGAGGAGCTGTGAGCTCTGAGGGCTAACAGCTAACGGCTGATGTTTTGGTTTGTGGTTCGCATTGAAGATGACGTCACGGCAGTTTTACACAGCGTCGCTCTGCCCGCCGAACAGCCGATCGCCCCGCCTACACTGCGTTACTATAGTAACTACCCCAGTTGCTAAACTGTACTGGAAACGCAGCATAAAGTGAGCCTGGCCTACCAAGGCCAAACTAAGCTAAACCGCGCTAGGTCCTGCAGTGGGAAAGTGCCATAAGGCTCCATTCATGGCTGTAGGTGGAGATCAGTAGGTGGAGAATGTGAACCAGAAATAAAAGCTGGAAAAACTTGAAACTGTGGCGTTGTGAAAGAGCTGACTGTCCATTATGGCTGCAGTGAGTGTCGGGGAATAAATTACATGTTTTCTGATTCAAAGGCAGCTTACTGTCACCGCTGCCAAGTTGGAGGACGGCCAGGAAGAGAGAGCTTGTCTGTGCAAAAAAAGCGGCCATTCATACTTTGAACAAATTGGTGATCTAATCCCACTTCCTGTTTGAAATGGACAGAAATTAACTCAATTAGAAAAAGAAAATCTGCCAGCGTCTCTTTGGCTGAAAGCTGAACATTCCTCACGTTTTTCATTACCGTCAGGGAGGTGTTAGTGTACGAGTTTACGAGTTATAAGAACACTATTATGGATGCCAACGTACACAGTGACACTTCACATGGAGTCGCACCAAGTTATCCTAGGACAAGTCTGTTTATAGACGCGGAAAGATGAGGCCAAGCACTGCTAATCTCATGATGGTACTGCACTTGTAGGTCAGTGTACTAGGCGCTACATTTATTCAAGTTTTAGTCGGATCAATCAAAAAGAGAACTCAATTTACAAGACGTTTGTTTTGTGAGGGTGTACCTGGGCACAGAGGTGCTTTGAGCTGATGCTAACAAGACAATGTCTTAAACAAATAGAAAGACATGTATTAATATTATATACACATTGTTGACGTTGGGTACACAGGTACATGCACAAAGTAAGAAAAGCAAAAGATGGTGTTTCGAATAATATATGTGTTGCATTCTTAGGCGTAATGTTAAGAGGCGCCATATGACTGTTCTTGGGAGAAGTGTCACTCGTTTAATTTTGAATGTTAAATGTTTCCATAAATCAAATGAACTGTACAAAAAATATAATGTTTATCTGTTACCTTTTGAAATATATAAAATATACATCCACACAAAGCTGTTGACATCAGGGGTACGCAGGTAAACAAAGTAAAAAAGGCGATATTTTAAATAAAATTGGTTAAATACAGAGTTGGTCTTGGTTGCCATCTTGCTCCTAATGTTGTTAATGGTGGTGCTATAATGCTGTTATACATTGCATCATGTGAAATGCTCCCATAAATACAATTATCTGTTCAAACTATATGTATTCTTTACCTTTTGAAATGTATCACAATGTTAATCTGGCATGATATAAACCAGTGATTCTCAAACTTTTTCAATCATGTACCGCCTAAAGAAAATGCAGCCAAGCACCCCCTGATCAGCGCAAAAACTATTTGTTAGGGAAGGAAAGCCTATCAAGAGGTACAGTACAGCGCTGCACCATCAGTGTCTGATTTATTAAAACAACAACAGCAACTGAGAAACACTGAAATGCTACATTTCAAATGTTTACAATCCATCACTAAATTCATGGCAACCCAATTTTAACATCATGCGACAACACTGAGACGACATTAGCTGCATTGAACTGATCTGTTTAATAAGTTGTACTCAATGTAGTGAAACGTGGGCTTGAGCTTCACTGAGGACCTTCGTCTTTCTGACAGGGAGGCAAACTGCAGCTATTACACTTCACGTTTTGAAAAATGTGAAACTGTTGATATAAAACCCACACTACTCAAATTTGTTTTTTCATTGACATAAAATAAATCTCACGTACCCCCTGCAGTACTCCAATGTACCCCTAGGGGCGCGTACCCCCATTTGAAACCACTGATATAAACCGTCTTAGCTTAGCTTGTTAGCATGCCTACATTGCCATGGCTAGTCGAGAACACAACCATACATTTTTTAAATCAGATTTCTAGTGTGTTTAATGAATGTATTTGCTGACGTTTATATAACACGTTCTCTTTGTTTGTGTCTCTCTCAGGCTCGTGTCCTCCATCCATGCCGTTATGGCGACCACGGCGGGAGTCATCGTGGTGTCGTCATGCCGGGGCAGCGTCATTAGTGACAGGTCGGACTAACTTTCATTCATCCTGTTAGAAAGATATCCCTCGTCACCGGCTTGAGCTTCAGCCTCAGGATCCGTGTGTCTGTGATCCTCTCTGAAGGGAAGGAGTCATCACATACAGAGCATCAGCTAGTTCCTGAGCAGTGTCCTTCACACGCTGATATCAAGAGAGGGAGTCACACAGTCACAAGATGGAGGAGTAGAAAGCAGTATCAATGTTTACTTCAGATTAGCTCCACGTCAGAAATGAGCATGCTTGATGTCTCTCTCCATAGAGGCTGAGTCATCATGTTCATCACATAGCTATCATCTGCCTCAAGCAGTCCTGATGCTCTTCTAGGTCATCTCACATCCTGTCATGCTCACAGCTACAGTTGATACCTTTGTAGCATGCTACTCTCATGCTGGAAGAGGACACTCAGTGTTTCCCAAACAAATCCCTTTCACACCTTTCTCTGCATCGCATTGTTTCGCCACACTCAATCATTACTTTGAACCTGCACGCATCAAGGCCAAGAGACACAAGGCTGACTTTAATAAGATAAGATAAAAAGATTATAAATATGTAGGGGAAGGGCCTTTCTTCAGCGGATGTACCCACAGCATCAAAATATCCAAATTGGCCAATCGGAATCGAGTTTCAAAGCCATATAAGAAGTGGCTTTAAGAATATTGAATGAATGTCGCAAGGAAAGAAACAAATACTTATAGTTCTGTTGCATGGACAAGGTGCATACTCCCTCCCTGGCTTGTTTGATATCATTGGGATCAATGAAGTATCTATCTATCTATCTATCTATCTATCTATCTATCTATCTATCTATCTATCTATCTATCTATCTATCTATCTATCTATCCATCTATCCATCTATCTATCCATCTATGAACAGCCAATCATAGCCCTTGACGTCGCGTGCAACAATATGTTTAGTTGTACCTTCAACATGTAACAGAACAGAAACAATGTGGATTGGTAAATTATCAAGAAATGTACGAGTAGCAAAAGAAAAGGCTCAAAGTATTTTAGTATTTATTTGTTTTTGAAAGGCTGAGCAATAACAGAACATTGTGTATCTAAACTAAGCGGGAAAACAGCCAGGACAAAGTGTGGGAATACAACAAACTCCATTGTTTCCAGCAGCCTCGTCTGTACAGTATAATGGCTGCACTGTATGCTGGGAACAAGGGTTACCAGTGTACCTACACTAAGATCATCCAGGGTTTAGACGGCCCCTAATACCCTTGACGAAAAAGCACTTGTACTGCAGTGCTATATCTGTACGAGAGTTGCTACAACACTGATTACAGCGGGACTATCTTCAGATATGACTGGACCTCTTTATATCATCCGCAGGTCAAAGGGCTTTACCCCATGAGACATGCTCAATGTCCATTCACAATCTACCACAGCGGGGGCTCAGTGCTCAAGCTATGTCATGTCATCAACTCTTTCCATTTACTGCTAAAATATATATATTCTGAGTTTTTTTTTATTTCAACCAAGCGCCTCATCAACCACCCGATGGGAGGTTATAGTGTCACTTTGTAGATGCTTGTATCCAAAGCGACTTACATACTCAATACTGTGGGCAATCCCCACAGGAGCACTTTGGGGTCTCGGGGACACAACGACATGCTGACTGCAGTGGGGTTTGAACCTGTGACCCCCGGATCCGAACACCAACGCACAACCCACTGCGCCACACGCCTCCACCAGTTAGCATAGCTTTAGCTTCCCCATGCAGTTGAGGCAAGTGTTATGCTCACCTAATGCTAGCAAAGAAAAGACACTTGTACTGCAGCGCTATTTCTTTATCTCAACAAAAATATGTATCCTCCATTTCCTTTTTTAAATACAGTCTTTTCTTTCTTTCCCTTTATCTACACCAAAATATATATATGTTCAATTTTCTTCTATTTAAGTAGAGGCTTTTCAATCAAGCTCCACATCAGCCGCCTGGCAGAAGGTTATTGTTAGCATAGCATTAGCTTCCCCGTGCAGTTTGTGGAATTGTTGCGTTGTCATTTTTGACAGAAGAAAAACATACTGTACCGCTGTGCTGTATCGTTCAAAGAGTTGCTTTACTGATTACAGCTACACTATCTCAAGACTACCTATGATTGTACCTCTTAATATCACAGATAAGTCAAAGGGCTTTACCCCATAACACATGGTCAATGTCCATCGTATAATCGGCACAGTGGGGCCTCAATGCTTAAGCAATTGTTATGTCATGTACAGTACAAAAATAAAGACTTTCCCTTTATCTACACAGAAATATATATCTTCAATTTAAGTAGAGCCTTTTCTTTACAATCAAGCTCCACATCAGCCACCTTGCAATAGGTTATTGTTAGCATAGCATTAGCTTCCCTGGTGCAGTGTAGTGTTACGCTAGGCTAATGCTAGCGTGTTAATCCTCCTGAGTCAGCAGGCAGGCCCAGTTTCAGGGCTGCTAATCTCCGCCGCCCCTCCCCTTCACCCACAGAGATTAATCCCTTCACAACGCTGCTCAGTTCTGCCGTCCTGTGACATGCACACGGCCTGGAGCTTAGGAGACACATGCTCCAAAACCAGACCCATGCATACTCTTAATGCTCCATCACAATCTGTCTCTTTATTTAGCCGTCCATGCTTCTTTTTCTGTGGGGGAACCTCCAATAGTGAGGAAAACATTTATTTGAAACAGCTGAGAGAGCAGGCTAATGCCCATATGTTGAGTGACTCAAGATGCAAGGCTTTTATTGTCATGTGTTCATAGCTACAGTGCAGATATATCAATGAAAATCTCAGGTCACAGACTCCCCCAACACAATAAAACAGATACAATAGAATATAAATTGTGCAAGGAGAGTCTATATACAAGTAATTGGAATATGTTATATTAGATAAATAATTTGTAAATTGCAAATGGATGATTGTTATGGATGTTCTTTCAAAAGTGCAGGGGTTTAACCGTCTTCTTCCATGGGGAAACCTCCAATACCGAGGAAGAACTGTACTTTGAACAGCTGAGAGAGCCCATATGTTGAGTGCATATTCGACCTCATGCTAACAGAAGGATCTTTTAATATTCTCATCACTGAACGGCTCCTGACTAAAACCCTGTGGCCTTAAAGACGGAGTATGGATAGATGGATACTCTATTAATCCCAAATTGGGAAATTATTTTGTTACAGAACCAGCGTGCTCAACATTAAAATAAACAAACTTAAAAAGTGAAAAAGAGTTAACAATTAAAAATTAAAAATAGTATATCAAATATTCTGGATGATGACAATGTTCTTGGGGAGGCGTGTGGGAGTCAGCATGTCGTTGTGTCCCTGAGACACCCTGGGGGGTGGGTGGGTATTGAACGTCGACAGGAGGGGTGTAGGTGGGCGCGAGTGGAGCACGCGTGAGGAGTGGAGCACGCGTGTAGAGTGGAGCACACGCCGGAAGTTGTGGCACAGATCCGTTGTACACACCGACGTTAACGTTAACGGCTCTGTCGTCCAGCGGTCGCAGCGCCTTCTGGAAATGCTTCACAAGTCCGCCGGTACGCAAATGCGCTTAGTGACACAAGTGACGGTACGCATTCCAGATGTTTGCCGCACATGCGTACCAGTTATGTGCACCCCTTATAATGTACTGGATATATATATTGGGGCGGTGGTGGCGAAGTCCATAGGGACTTGGCTTGGCAACTGGAAGGTCACCTGTTCAAGTCCCGGAAAGACCAAGTGCTACCGAGGTGTCCCTGAGCAAGGCACCGTTCCCCACACTGGATATACATATGATGGTATATCATTTACAGATGTACAGAATAATTATTATTCTCTTAATGAAGAATCTGGATTTATTACATTTTGGGCCCCTCTCTAGCGGCCATTAGATTTATCATAACATATTGTACTAAACGCTATCAATTCTGTGGCGATTGGACGCTGAAACACATTTAGATGGGACTAGAAACACGAGCTAAATAAACCACATCACAATTTACAGGCCGACTTCCTGGGGGAGAGATGACTAACTCTAGGCGGTAAGAGGTTGCTTTCAACATATTAGGCCTTTGATAATGTTGATACATTTGAGTTTTGGCCGATTTTCATTTTAAATATTAACATTTTAAATTAAATAATTTCATTTTTACCCAAGACACTTCTCCTGTTGTAAGGTGAGCCTTGTCATTGTTTTTAAACTACCTCAAGCATACTGTGTCTTTTAATACAACAACCAACGTAGATGAAAATACTGAAACTAGTATATCGTTGATGAGTTTATTTTCTGACACATTCGCTTGTTTTATTTCGGTCCAACTTTTTGCTTTTACATCCAAAGTGGTTTAGATATTCTGGATACGTTTATCTTAAAACTGCTCGTTTTTTTCCTAGTCCCTTTTTCTATTCCCTTGATCCTCTTACGCAACAGTCTGTTATTGCAAATTAACAACCTCTGGAATGCCCAAATTGACCAATCAGAATCGAGTATTCAGTGGTGTAACAGAATATCATAATGAAATGTAACATTAGGGAGGTGTATATATGTTTCTCTGCGTGTTTACAAAGGCAGTCCCTTTGCCCTTAATACAGTCTTTAAATGGACATGGCGTGGTTTCTACCCGGAGCTGTTTGTTGTGCCTTCCTGCTCTTAATCTGCATGCACCGACCTTTAAGAGCTGAAGATCCAATGAGGGGTCAGAGGTCAGTAGCTCAGCTCTGCCCTGCAGCTTTATGCCATGCTGTCCACATAATTAACCATCATGGTAATCGCTGCTCATTAAAGTGCTGCAGCCATCCGAGCTGTGTTTTATACTGTACTTACATAAGCGTGTGTGCGTGTGCGTGCGTGTTTTTTCCGTGTCAAAATTGTTTCTATATCTAGTCCAGTCAGCGCTTATAGACTAGTGCAGTGATGATTAGTATTAGCGACCCGGAAGCATTGCAGGGGTTCCCTTGACAAAAAGCAATGGTATATTGCAGAAAATAAGCTTATAATAATAATAATAATAATAATAATAATAATGCCACCCCTTTGAGATTTTTAAAGGGTAAATGCAATCGGCAAATGAGAAAAAGCTAATGTTGGGCCATAAAGGAGCTACAGCACGGTCACATGACTTCACGTCACCACCGCTAAGCTAAAGGAGGCTAATGTTGGGCTATAAAGGAACTACAGCACGGTCACATGACTTCACGTCACCACCGCTAAGCTAAAGGAGGCTAATGTTGGGCTATAAAGGAACTACAGCACGGTCACATGACTTCACGTCACCACCGCTAAGCTAAAGGTGGCTAATGTTGGGCTATAAAGGAACTACAGCACGGTCACATGACTTCACGTCTCCACCGCTAAGCTAAAGGCGGCTAATGTTGGGCTATAAAGGAACTACAGCACGGTCACATGACTTCACGTCACCACCGCTAAGCTAAAGGAGGCTAATGTTGGACTATAAAGGAACTACAGCACGGTCACATGACTTCACGTCACCACCGCTAAGCTAAAGGAGGCTAATGTTGGGCTATAAAGGAACTACAGCACGGTCACATGACTTCACGTCACCACCGCTAAGCTAAAGGAGGCTAATGTTGGGCTATAAAGGAACTACAGCACGGTCACATGACTTCACGTCACCACCGCTAAGCTAAAGGAGGCTAATGTTGGGCTATAAAGGAACTACAGCACGGTCACATGACTTCACGTCACCACCGCTAAGCTAAAGGTGGCTAATGTTGGGCTATAAAGGAACTACAGCACGGTCACATGACTTCACGTCTCCACCGCTAAGCTAAAGGCGGCTAATGTTGGGCTATAAAGGAACTACAGCACGGTCACATGACTTCACGTCACCACCGCTAAGCTAAAGGAGGCTAATGTTGGACTATAAAGGAACTACAGCACGGTCACATGACTTCACGTCACCACCGCTAAGCTAAAGGTGGCTAATGTTGGGCTATAAAGGAACTACAGCACGGTCACATGACTTCACGTCACCACCGCTAAGCTAAAGGTGGCTAATGTTGGGCTATAAAGGAACTACAGCACGGTCACATGACTTCACGTCACCACCGCTAAGCTAAAGGTGGCTAATGTTGGGCTATAAAGGAACTACAGCACGGTCACATGACTTCACATCACCTCCGCTAAGCTAAAGGCGGCTAATGTTGTGCGTGATGACGTCGAGTAGTCGCATTTAGACACTTGATGGCAACTAAATCACCTAATATTGCATTTCCTGCAATTTGCTCTTGTCCGTATTCTGTCTAATTAACCTGTATTGGTCTTTTTGTTTTTCCTCAGGCACTGGCTGGCCACCTACTTTGTCATCTGGTTCGGTGTGCCCTACATGACGTACGACATCTTCGCCATGTACCTCAGTCACTACCACCGCTTCCGCGTCAAAGGGCACGAGGACTACAAGCGCCATTCGCTGAAGACGATAAGCACCTTCGTGCGCAGAGAGTTCCTGCTGGTGTTGCATCACATCGCCCTGCTAACCATCCTGCTGCCCGTCACGCTGGTGAGGGAATAGGTTTTTATTTTTTAAACCTATTCTTTATTAGTTATTTTCTCAGATTCCCCTTTACATCCATAGCACTCCTATCGAGAGGAGCAGGGATGACGTATTTACCCAGAAGTTAGCTGCTGGTTCCCTCTACTAAAAAGCAATGGGATTTCTCCAGAGGATTTCGGAAAATAGCTCGAAATAATGTCTGTGGAAAACGAACCTGTTTGATGAATGCACGTTTTGTTCAGCCGGATAATCTCCACATGTCTACCCTACTTTTATAATGTTCGAATCATAAATGTAATCGCTAGAAGCAAAATGCTAACGTTATGCTAAAGGCTCTACAGCGAGTCCAGCAGCACGACTTTAACGTCACGCCGACTTCAGATCGATGTTCAAACACACAGATTCTAGATGGTAGAAGTTGAAGCGTCTGTTTGAACACTTTGCAGGAGGCAGGGACTGGCTTTCAAGCAGAACAGAAACTAACTCAGAGGAGTGTTCACGTGTTCGGCGTAATGACGTACAACGGCCTCGACCACTTCTGGAGTCCTATTCAGCCGCTTGGTAACAACCATCGTTTCTCGCTGCTGATGGATTTAATGTCGTAGAACAAAACGTGATCCGTCTCTTCAACGCGTCTCAACCACAAACCTTAGTTCAGATATTTTCCTAAACCCTACGGAGAGATCCCATTGGCTCTGAGACGAGGGAACAGGAAGTGGAGAAATGCCGACTCACTTCCGGGTTTTAGGACGCGTCCCTGTATATACACAACTTTATAATAACAAATCAAGTTTATTTATAAAGCACATTTTAAAACAACTTTCGGTCGCGCCTACATGAATAAAAAATATACGGAACATATTGCAATTTGTAGCATTTAAGTTAAAAACAACAAATATAAAGGCAGACACAGTTAAAATACAAAATGAAAAATGTCATGCTCTGCTCACTTTCAAAAGGCCAGAGAGAAGAAGTGTGTTTTCAGAGAGGCTCTAAAGCCCCTCGTGTCCGGGCCGACCTCACAGGTGAGGGCAGAGTGCTCCAGAGCCTGGGACCAGCTGCTGCGAAGGCCCTCTAGTTTTTAGCCTGGTTTTCGGCACTACCAGCAGCATTTGGTCGGCAGACCTTAGAGCTCTAGCTGGGTGTATCGCTGGATTAAGTCAGCTATATAAGCCGGAGCCAGCCCGTTTAGCGCCTTAAAAACAAATAAAAGGAGTTTAAAATCTATTCGGAACCGAACTGGAAGCCGGTGAAGTGAGGCCAGAATGGGGGTAATGCGGTCACGCCTTTTGTGGCCAGTCAGGAGACGTGCAGCTGCGTTCTGTACTAGCTGCAGGCGTTTTATGGATGCCTGATCATGCACACATTCACCTTTTTCTAGACTACTAGTGCGGGGGTGTGTGGAAAGGCCTGCTGATGGAAATGAAACTAGAAGCGGCCAGAAAGGAGTATTGATGGGTATCGAGAAAACGGTGCAAATTTGGTACCGTTTTCCTGATGGGTCTGCACCCAAATACCGATGAGCTGTTTCAAATATAACACCCTTTAAATGTGAAGCTAACAAAGTGGCTAACGTTAGCATTAAACCTCAGAGCCTCCAATCTCCGACAAATTAACTTTTTTTTTAATAAACAAAAAACTGCGATGATAATGTTGGTGGTGGGCTAGCTAATACAGGAGATCCCAAATCTGTGTTCTTTAAATGTGTTTATGCATCAACTCTTTGTATAAACCTTAGTAAACGCTACCAACTCAACCGTACATTTGTATAGCACATTTAAAAAAACTATTCTTAAATTCTTCACACTTTGACCCGATGCATGCACTCCTCTAAGCAGACTTATCACTTGCTTTTCAAGTTGTCGCAAACTTGTGAAAAAAATACCGGTGTTGGTTGAATGTGTCGAGGAACAGAAAGGCCGTCTCGATGCGCAAGAAGTCACGGAAAAAACTATTTGAATAGATGAATGCAAAGTCAGTTGCTAAGTAACGGCAGAGGTACTGTGGTCCACGAGGAGCTTTAGTGCAGGTATGGTATGCCAGATTGGAAACCTGCTGAACCGTTAAACCCGAGTTCACTGTGCGATGAAGTTCATTAAAGAACCCCATTAGAGTAAATAGAGGTCTGATGGAAATCTGATGATTCCAGGGTTGGGTCAGAAAATGCTCCACTTCACGAATACCGGTCGTACTCAATTGCACTTTTGAATATTGTACTAGTCCAAATTGTAGTTTCAATAAAGTTATGACAAAAAGAGTCCTCTCCTGCTGATGTTCAGGTGTATATCAGTGTGTAGTGTCTATACTTTAAAGAGTCCTCTCCTGCTGATGTTCAGGTGTATATCAGTATGTAGTGTCTCTACTTTAAAGAGTCCTCTCCTGCTGATGTTCAGGTGTATATCAGTGTGTAGTGTCTCTACTTTAAAGAGTCCTCTCCTGCTGGTGTTCAGGTGTATATCAGTATGTAGTGTCTCTACTTTAAAGAGTCCTCTCCTGCTGATGTTCAGGTGTATATCAGTATGTAGTGTCTCTACTTTAAAGAGTCCTCTCCTGCTGATGTTCAGGTGTATATCAGTATGTAGTGTCTCTACTTTAAAGAGTCCTCTCCTGCTGATGTTCAGGTGTATATCAGTATGTAGTGTCTCTACTTTAAAGAGTCCTCTCCTGCTGATGTTCAGGTGTATATCAGTATGTAGTGTCTCTACTTTAAAGAGTCCTCTCCTGCTGATGTTCAGGTGTATATCAGTATGTAGTGTCTCTACTTTAAAGAGTCCTCTCCTGCTGATGTTCAGGTGTATATCAGTATGTAGTGTCTCTACTTTAAAGAGTCCTCTCCTGCTGATGTTCAGGTGTATATCAGTGTGTAGTGTCTCTACTTTAAAGAGTCCTCTCCTGCTGATGTTCAGGTGTATATCAGTATGTAGTGTCTCTACTTTAAAGAGTCCTCTCCTGCTGATGTTCAGGTGTATATCAGTATGTAGTGTCTCTACTTTAAAGAGTCCTCTCCTGCTGATGTTCAGGTGTATATCAGTATGTAGTGTCTCTACTTTAAAGAGTCCTCTCCTGCTGATGTTCAGGTGTATATCAGTATGTAGTGTCTCTACTTTAAAGAGTCCTCTCCTGCTGATGTTCAGGTGTATATCAGTATGTAGTGTCTCTACTTTAAAGAGTCCTCTCCTGCTGATGTTCAGGTGTATATCAGTATGTAGTGTCTCTACTTTAAAGAGTCCTCTCCTGCTGATGTTCAGGTGTATATCAGTATGTAGTGTCTCTACTTTAAAGAGTCCTCTCCTGCTGATGTTCAGGTGTATATCAGTATGTAGTGTCTCTACTTTAAAGAGTCCTCTCCTGCTGATGTTCAGGTGTATATCAGTATGTAGTGTCTCTACTTTAAAGAGTCCTCTCCTGCTGATGTTCAGGTGTATATCAGTATGTAGTGTCTCTACTTTAAAGAGTCCTCTCCTGCTGATGTTCAGGTGTATATCAGTATGTAGTGTCTCTACTTTAAAGAGTCCTCTCCTGCTGATGTTCAGGTGTATATCAGTGTGTAGTGTCTCTACTTTAAAGAGTCCTCTCCTGCTGATGTTCAGGTGTATATCAGTATGTAGTGTCTCCACTTTAAAGAGTCCTCTCCTGCTGATGTTCAGGTGTATATCAGTATGTAGTGTCTCTACTTTAAAGAGTCCTCTCCTGCTGATGTTCAGGTGTATATCAGTATGTAGTGTCTCTACTTTAAAGAGTCCTCTCCTGCTGATGTTCAGGTGTATATCAGTATGTAGTGTCTCTACTTTAAAGAGTCCTCTCCTGCTGATGTTCAGGTGTATATCAGTATGTAGTGTCTCTACTTTAAAGAGTCCTCTCCTGCTGATGTTCAGGTGTATATCAGTATGTAGTGTCTCTACTTTAAAGAGTCCTCTCCTGCTGATGTTCAGGTGTATATCAGTATGTAGTGTCTCTACTTTAAAGAGTCCTCTCCTGCTGATGTTCAGGTGTATATCAGTGTGTAGTGTCTCTACTTTAAAGAGTCCTCTCCTGCTGATGTTCAGGTGTATATCAGTATGTAGTGTCTCTACTTTAAAGAGTCCTCTCCTGCTGATGTTCAGGTGTATATCAGTATGTAGTGTCTCTACTTTAAAGAGTCCTCTCCTGCTGATGTTCAGGTGTATATCAGTGTGTAGTGTCTCTACTTTAAAGAGTCCTCTCCTGCTGATGTTCAGGTGTATATCAGTATATAGTGTCTCTACTTTAAAGAGTCCTCTCCTGCTGATGTTCAGGTGTATATCAGTGTGTAGTGTCTCTACTTTAAAGAGTCCTCTCCTGCTGGTGTTCAGGTGTATATCAGTACGTAGTGTCTCTACTTTAAAGAGTCCTCTCCTGCTGATGTTCAGGTGTATATCAGTGTGTAGTGTCTCTACTTTAAAGAGTCATCTCCTGCTGATGTTCAGGTGTATATCAGTGTGTAGTGTCTCTACTTTAAAGAGTCCTCTCCTGCTGATGTTCAGGTGTATATCAGTATGTAGTGTCTCCACTTTAAAGAGTCCTCTCCTGCTGATGTTCAGGTGTATATCAGTATGTAGTGTCTCTACTTTAAAGAGTCCTCTCCTGCTGATGTTCAGGTGAATATCCGTATGTAGCGTCTCTACTTTAAAGAGTCCTCTCCTGCTGGTGTTCAGGTGTATATCAGTACGTAGTGTCTCTACTTTAAAGAGTCCTCTCCTGCTGATGTTCAGGTGAATATCCGTATGTAGTGTCTCTACTTTAAAGAGTCCTCTCCTGCTGATGTTCAGGTGTATATCAGTGTGTAGTGTCTCTACTTTAAAGAGTCCTCTCCTGCTGATGCTCAGGTGTATATCAGTATATAGTGTCTCTACTTTAAAGAGTCCTCTCCTGCTGATGTTCAGGTGTATATCAGTGTGTAGTGTCTCTACTTTAAAGAGTCCTCTGCTGCTGATGTCCAGGTGTATATCAGTATGTAGTGTCTCTACTTTAAAGAGTCCTCTCCTGCTGATGTTCAGGTGTATATCAGTATGTAGTGTCTCTACTTTAAAGAGTCCTCTCCTGCTGATGTTCAGGTGTATATCAGTGTGTAGTGTCTCTACTTTAAAGAGTCCTCTCCTGCTGATGTTCAGGTGTATATCAGTATATAGTGTCTCTACTTTAAAGAGTCCTCTCCTGCTGATGTTCAGGTGTATATCAGTGTGTAGTGTCTCTACTTTAAAGAGTCCTCTGCTGCTGATGTCCAGGTGTATATCAGTATGTAGTGTCTCTACTTTAAAGAGTCCTCTCCTGCTGATGTTCAGGTGTATATCAGTATGTAGTGTCTCTACTTTAAAGAGTCCTCTCCTGCTGATGTTCAGGTGTATATCAGTGTGTAGTGTCTCTACTTTAAAGAGTCCTCTCCTGCTGATGTTCAGGTGTATATCAGTGTGTAGTGTCTCTACTTTAAAGAGTCCTCTCCTGCTGATGTTCAGGTGTATATCAGTATGTAGTGTCTCTACTTTAAAGAGTCCTCTCCTGCTGATGATCAGGTGCATATCAGTGTGTAGTGTCTCTACTTTAAAGAGTCCTCTCCTGCTGATGTTCAGGTGTATATCAGTATGTCGTGTCTCTACTTTAAAGAGTCCTCTCCTGCTGATTATTCTGCATACTTAGTGGAGTGACTTTTAACCCTAATCTATACTTAAGCCACTGAGCGATGCGGACGGGAGAACTTGCGTGTTCCAGACGATAAAACAATGTCCACATGCGTCGTATATCTTTCAATCTATCGATACATATCTACACAGCTTCTCCCGACACGGTCAAAATCTCAATCAATCTTTACTTACTTATATAGCACATTTAAAACTGCTGTACAGGGAACACATACAATATAACATAACACAGTCTTTGCTTCTGTCCCACACCTGAATCTGACCACTCGGTGATTACATATAAGATACGATGGACCTATACGTGGGGAAATGCACGATATACACTCACAAGTGAATGCTCCATCCCGTGTTCAATGGCAGAACTGCATGTTACATTAAACTTGCAGATCAAATCAAAACATACATTATGGCTCCAACACTTGGTGTTCATGTAGCGTGGAGTCCACACGAGCCGCTCTCCTCTCCGTGTAGCATCTCAGGTTAGCAGGCCAGGTGCAGTTGAATCCCGGCCCTTTTGTTTGCAGTGGCGATATGAGATCGCATTACCCTTCATTATTCAGCTGCAGTCATCTTCCCTCGTCTCTAAACTCACCGCCCGCCCTCCCACTCTCCTCTTGTTCGCACATGAGATCCTGATCGCCCTGTCGGGGTTCTTATTTCATTAAAGAAACACATAATCCTGTTTATTACACGGCTACGTACTAAATAAACCAATTACTTCACTCACTATAATGATTTAAAATGACCTCATTGATTTAGTGTTTACTTCCTGTCGGTCTTCTTCTGCTGTTCCCTTTAGTGTTTACTTCCTGTCCGTCTGTCTTCTTCTGCTGTTCCCTTTAGTGTTTACTTCCTGTCTGTCTTCTTCTCAATCCCTCCTCAATGCGTTTTCAGTGCATTACACGAACATGTTTTCAAGCACCATGTTATTGCAATTTGAACACCTGTAACACGCTTTGAAGCAGTTTGAACACGGCCACACTGAATTGGAAAAAGCCTCATCACAACACAGAAGAAACTGGGGTTTGTATAAGATGGGCGTGAAGCTCACCTAGCAATGTGCAACATTTGCAGTCTCGACATCCTGATATTTACCCAGGTTTTTAATGATTGTTCAGTCGTGTATACAGGTGTGCCGTGTTACAGACGATTGCTTTTATATTTTGATGCGATCTTTTTCTAGCTTATGGGTAACGGGGAACTTTTAAATAAATCCGCACACAGATGGTAAGCATTAGCCGCTACCAACCACAATTACACCTATTGTGCTCAGTGGCTCCTGGCAAATTAGCGGGGGGGGGGCGGCTAACAACCCGGTTAGTTTTAACTCGTTCTCAGGTTACAATTATAGGATTAAGAGTGAAGCTGCCATTGAAGAGACCTCTGATTGTTCTCTGCTTGGCATCGATAAAGTACTCAGCTTTTCAGGAGTGTATGAAGGTGTTTGACAGGTAACGTATCCAGGGAGATCAGTTTAAAAGGGCGCTATCCTAGTCATTTTCTGCAGCACCTCTTTTCACCCTCTGTCTGAAACCAGAGCCCAGTCTGCTCTGATTGGTTAGCTGGTCAGCTCTGTTGTGATTGGTCAACAGCTTAGAAACGTCCCATCTAGTGCTGTGTACCGGTACGCCCAACCGGTACTGGACTTGTAAAAAGTTTCGGTTCAAGTCCGGTTAAAACCGGAACGTCGGGAACCGGTACTTGGACTCGCAAAAAAACTAGCACTTACGTATATTCTCCTTTTTGTTCTAAATCATCTAAAACCTTCAATAGATCGAGAAATTTGCGCTGAGAAAAGACGAAAAACATCGTGGCCATTACTGAACTCACGAAGTCTCGCAAAATATCGCAACTGCTCGCGAGATCTGTGTGACTTCAAGGGAAGCTAGCGATGTGATTGGCTTAGACATAGTGGACAGCGTGGGCTGCTGGTCGCCGTATTGGTATATATGGTAGCAACGCTTTAGGGATTTAGGCTCAGTCAGCTCAGGGACTGGTTGGTTACTTTAGTTTGGTAAATGAAATAAGTGTTTTGAACTTTGTAGAGAAATGTAGACACAAGTCGGAAGGGAGCGCAATAAACCTGACGAGTTTGAATTTGAGTTAATTATAAGTTTATTTTCAATTGATAATTAGCTCACAATAAGTTCACTTTAGTTACTCACACAACTTGACACAAGCCATGGGTTCAGGTCCGCAGCACTAGTCCCGCCCCTTAACCTCTTCGGTGTTGGAGCGCTAGCCAATAGAAGTGCGAGTGTTCCAAAGGGATTTCACTATAGAATAGAATATATCTTTATCGTCATCCTCATCATACCAAGTACAACACCATTTCTTTGGCAACTTTCACTGCAGCAAAAAATAGGCACAAATAAATCGATAAACGAGAGTGGTAAAAGCAGAAGTCGTAGCGATGACCGTGCAACGGGATACAATTAAATGTCAATGTGCATATTTACACTTACAGTCTAAAAACGTTAAATTTACAAATATAAATGTACTGTATTTCTAACAGAGTGTTCATAAACGGTTATAGTAACCAAATGATGCAAGTGAAATAGCCATAAATATTTCTAAATAGTAGTGGTTGTCCCAGAACTTAGGGAATTTTGCCTTTTGCAGACCATTTACATGCACTAAAATGTATAGAACACACGACAGGAAAGGGATTAAAACCCCCGAATATGGCATCTTTAATTATGCCTTATACCACATGTCGGTATCACTCGTGCATGGCAGGTGAGGTAGTTTGTTAGGTGGTGTAAAGTTCCCCTCTGTGGCCTCAGTCTTTATTTCCCGGGCAGATGGCGAGGCCTCATGCTTTATTCATCCTCCACCAGACGGCTTTTGTCTGCAGTCTCTCTATCCGTCCTCACTGACTCACCTGTTCCAGGATCTCTAACCACACAGCGCGCAGCCACTGGTCGATATTTGAAAGCTTCATTCATTACTTATGTTCAGGACACTCACTCACGCGAGCTCTCTTTACCCATGGTGAAGTTGTGGTAGAATAAGATACCTCCCTTTGTTGGTGGTGCCAATGTACCAACACAACCAGAGAAGGAAAGGAAAGAGATTTACGAGTACATATACAGATCACAATTTTCTCCAAAATACTTGAATGCAAATCAATTTGTCCATTTCTCGATTTTCTTTTTGATATTCTTACTCTCACTGTTCAAATAAACCTACCATTAAAATGATAAACTGTTCATTTCTTTGTAAGTGGGCAAACTTACCAAATCTGTAAGGGATCAAAGACTTATTTCCTCCACTAAGTACAGATCATAATTTACTCCAACCCTGTGTTATCATTCATAAGAATTAACCAAAAACCATTAACTTCTGTTTCTTATCTAGAAATACATATGGTTGGTAACCCCACATGAGATTGATTTATATTGTGATGTCAGGTTTATTAGCTCATGGCTAACGGTGGACTTTTAAATAAATTCTCACACAGATGGTAAGCATTAAGGCCCTGACGCACCAAACTGACCCCAAAGAACACGTCCCGACGGACCCGACTGTTGTCTCCTGCGTCTCGGCCAAAAAGTCGCACTGGAACACACCGCAAAGACTTCAGCCGATGGCCAAGTAGCACGTACGCACTGCGCATGTGTGAGTGGCAATAACTCTCCTTACCAGCAGGTGGCGGTAGTGTGTATTCGTCATTCAAAAGAGGCAACCGGAAGATAGACTGCGTGATATATCAGTGTGCGAAAAAGTACACGTCCCACCGTCCGGGACGTGTTATTTACAATATCGGACAAGTAGATCTTTCAATTGACTTGTCCGGCGGACAAGTGACGTTTTTCGCCCCTGATTTATTGATAAATTATTGATACATTCAGTTTACAAAAGGCAGAACTCATTCGCAAATTGTCCCGTGTCCGCCATTGTTCGTTTAGAAGTGTTAGTTTCGGTTCTGCTTGTCGATTCCTAAGGAAATGCATCTCGCCGCTTTCTGTACAGTTAGACGGGGGCGGGGCGGAGCGGGCGGGAAGTGTAGCACAGAGGCCGGGGTTGGGAAGCAAAACTCGGTTCCGAGTAGGAACAAATAACAATTGTCCGGTCCCGGGATTAATAAGAGTTGTGAGGACAGGAGGCGAGGCCGACGAGCCCCGCAGACTGCAGCTCTCTCTCTCTCGCTATGCTCCGTATCAGCTGATCGCCGCAGCTCAGCTCAGCCTCATCTTTGTCAAACTTTCTTATGTTCTTCCTCTAACACGTAATGAAGGTTATTAAGCGTTGTAGCTCCTGTGTTGTTAATATGGACCACCATTTCCTTTATGAAGCAGCCTCCCTGTTTGTCCTCGCGCTGTCCTCACATCCCCGGACCCCCAGACTCGGAGGAGCAGGGATGTCAGTATTGTTTATGAAGCAGGGTACAGAAAGTACATTATTGAAATGAAAATACTATTTATTTACTTGTACAAACAGTGAGCAGCTGTGTGTTGTGTATGCAGGACGTGTGTAAGCGTGCAAGCGTCTTTGAGTTGTAGAAAAGCGCTAGGCCTATAGGCTATACATATAATAACTTTATTTGTAGAGCACCTTTCATTCAGGGGGATTGCAGAACTTCAAAGTTCTTTACATCAGTAACAAATAAGAGATACAATCAGTGTAAAACAAGCAGCAAGAGCAAAGCATCAAATGGGATAAAATAATTAAAAATAAAAACATGGGGAATAAAACAGAGAAATAGTGCACTGTCAATCACAGAATAGTGCAGTGTAAAAGTGTAAACATGCTTTGGTAAAGAGCCTTTTAAAAACGCCTAACGTATTGGCTTCCCTGATGTCGTTGGGTAACGTGTTCCACAGTTTTGGGGCGTAGTTGGCTGCATCACCGATCTTCTTAGGACTCTTTCTGGTGACCTCTAACAGACCTGCATCTGATGATCGCAGTGTTCTGGCGGGTGTGTAGTTCATCAGAGAGTCAGCAATGTAGCTGGGTCCTTGTCCACGTAGAGCTTTGTATGTGAGGAGAAGCACATTCAAATCAATTCTGAAAGTTACAGGAAGCCAGTGTAGAGTAGCTGAGACGGGACTAACGTGTTCCCTCCTTCTGGTGTTCGTCAGTAGTCTAGCTGCAGAGTTTTCAATGAGCTGGAGTCTCCAATAGCTTTCTTGGTGAGACCAGTGAATAGTGCATTGCCGTGTCGGCTAGATATTAAAGCATGAATTAGCTTCTCTGCATCATGTGATTTATGAATGGTCTTACCTTCGCTATGTTTCTGAGATGAAAGAAAGCTATTTTGGTCACTTTGTTTAAATGGGCGTTGAAGTTCAAATCTGAGTCCAGGATGACTCGTCACCTCCGGTTTGAATCCAAGTGGTTAAACTTCCTAGATTATTTGTTAGCATCTCTCTTTTTGAGATAATAATATATTATTATTATTATTAGGAGATGTGTGGTTGGACTCTGTCTCACAGGCAGGTTGCAGTGTAACATCAGAGGACACTGGGCCAACTGTACATTCTCAAACGGCACCACTTAGAACTAACTAAACAATGCAGAGATTAGTTTTTATATAATTATATTCAATAACCGTAAGAAATTAAACAATATGAAGTGATGTGTAAATAGGAATACAGATTTGACTTAATGTTTTCATAAATATATTTTTCTCCCAGTTTGTCATGGGACTTATTTTTACCCTCTCAAAGAACCGGAAATAACCGGAATCGAAAAGCAGAACCGGAATCGTTAAAATCCAAACGATATACCCAACACTATGTGTGATGCAGTAAAATCTTACCGCTCAGTTACGTCAGCGGTGTTGTAAAAACCGTGGGAACGTGTAAAATACGATGACGAAGAAGAAGATTCCAGTGAAAAAGTGAAAAATGTATTCGGACAAGTCAATTGCCATACTCACTTGTCCATGGACAAGTACTCACTAAAAACCTTTTCTCACACTGATGTATATACAAACAACAAATAGCGTGCGTTCCATTTTCACTCTCGTCCATCACAGACTGTTTCACATAGCGACTTACAATCTGAAAACATGTTTAGTGCGGTACTGGAAAATTAAAAATATTAGCCGTCTGTGTGTGCCTTCTTCGCTTCCGTTTCGCTTCTCATGCACTGATTCGCTAAGCCGAACAGCCAATCAGAGTAGGCTTGTTTGAGACACATTGCGGCTCGCCTCGAGAGTAGCCGATCGCAGCCGGGGGAGGTGTCAAAAAGCTCGTCTTAAGTCGGACAGCTCGGACTCGGAGTCGGCTTGACTAGCTGGATTTGCAATGGCGGAAATTGCGTTGGCGTTTTTCGTTGCAGATGAAGTGGATGCAATAGAAATGCTCCTCCCTCTTAATGTTTGCTAACTGATAGGTGGACAGGCTACAGAGGATCAGTCCCTTCAGATCCGCACATGAAGCTGAATGAGCATGAACTGAACAGACCTGCTGCTGTGTTGATTCTTTAGCTGCCACTTTAAGCTTTATGATGTGTACAACATGGATGTAATTTGATTTGATCTTTCCATTTTAAATGATGTATTCAATAAATAAGGTTAAACTAAATCATAACATTACAATAGATTTTATTTGAATGATTTGGTTTAACTTAAAGAGAAACTTTATTGTTATTGCACATATTACAGGTACTGAGACAACAAAATGCAGCTTAGCTTCTAACCAGGTGCAACAAGCAGTAAAGTGGAAAGTAATGTACACAATCTACAGAATAACATATAGAATGAATTAAATGATGAATAAACAGTGGGGTATGAATACACTAGATATCAGCCTGTGAGCAGTATGAACAGTGTGTATGAATACACTAGATATCAGCCTGAGAGCAGTATGAACAGTGTGTATGAATACACTAGATATCAGCCTGAGAGCAGTATGAACAGTGTGTATGAATACACTAGATATCAGCCTGTGAGCAGTATGAACAGTGTGTATGAATACTCTAGATATCAGCCTGAGAGCAGTATGAACAGTGTGTATGAATACTCTACATATCAGCCTGAGAGCAGTATGAACAGTGTGTATGAATACTCTAGATATCAGCCTGAGAGCAGTATGAACAGTGTGTATGAATACACTAGATATCAGCCTGAGAGCAGTATGAACAGTGTGTATGAATACTCTACATATCAGCCTGAGAGCAGTATGAACAGTGTGTATGAATACACTAGATATCAGCCTGAGAGCAGCATGAACAGTGTGTATTAATACACTAGATATCAGCCTGAGAGCAGTATGAACAGTGTGTATGAATACACTAGATATCAGCCTGAGAGCAGTATGAACAGTGTGTATGAATACACTAGATATCAGCCTGTGAGCAGTATGAACAGTGTGTATGAATACACTAGATATCAGCCTGTGAGCAGTATGAACAGTGTGTATGAATACACTAGATATCAGCCTGAGAGCAGTATGAACAGTGTGTATTAATACACTAGATATCAGCCTGTGAGCAGTATGAACAGTGTGTATGAATACTCTAGATATCAGCCTGTGAGCAGTATGAACAGTGTGTATGAATACACTAGATATCAGCCTGAGAGCAGTATGAACAGTGTGTATGAATACACTAGATATCAGCCTGAGAGCAGTATGAACAGTGTGTATGAATACACTAGATATCAGCCTGAGAGCAGTATGAAAAGTGTGTATTAATACACTAGATATCAGCCTGAGAGCAGTATGAACAGTGTGTATGAATATGCTAAGATATATAAAGTATGAAAACGGTAAGCAGTATAGTATAACATATATAGATATTAATGTCATGATGATAAACATTGTGGAACAATGATGAAAAATGGGAATGGATGTGGCGACGTAAAACTGACACAAAACAACAACAAACTGTTGCCAGCCAATGGGAGAGCTTCATCAGCAGCACGGGGTAAAACCCACCAATGAGTGCTCAGCTCGAGATACCAGCGAGCCGTTTCCCATCGAGCGTTTAGCTTCCGCAGCTCGTGGAGAGCAACTGCGTCAACTCGCCTCGCTCTCAAGGCTGCGGGCGTCTTTGTCCCGCGAGATTTCAAAGTCTCATGTGGGCGAGCCTCCAGAGCAAGTCGGACAAAATGATTAACCATCATGCAACGCACCAGCAAGACGTTGATCGCAACTGCGCAGGTCTGCGCAGGTCTTGCTTGTCTCAAACAAGCCTAGTGATTTCTTTTGCCGACTGCCTCCAACATGTTGAATCGGCGGCGGAAGAAAAGACACGACGGTGCAGGACACAACAATCTGAGTAGGGCGACAGGACGCTCATCGACGGCCAGACATCTATCGATGGCCGAAATCGGCTCGGTGTGTCCGGGCCTTTAGACGCTAAAAACCTCAATTACACCTCGAGTCCTCAGTGGCTTCAGGCAAATTTGCGGAGGGTTAGTTTTAACTCGTAACAGGTTACAATTCTAGGATTAACACTGAAGCTGCCACTGTTTTATTCTAGAAATACATATTGTTGGTAACTAGGGGTGCAACAACTAATCGATTAAAATCGATTACCAAATCAGTTGCCAACTAATTCAGTCGTCGATTCGTTGGTGACGTCATCACGTGTGTTTTACGCCCGTTAAGCTCCAACGTTATCGGTCTTTTTATCGGTACTGGAGACATTTAAAAAATACATGTCATGTATTATTGCTACATAAGCATTATCTCTCAGTCTTAGTGTCGCCAACTCGTTTCTAACGTGCAAAAAGACAAACAAATGCGTCTATGATGTATTTTCGATCTTCCCAATCCAGACGAGATCTTTCTCCCGTCTGTGTGCGAGGGGGCGGGGCGGTTCACACACGCAGCTGCAACATGCAGCAACACAGGGCTGGTGGGGATGGCGGAGAGAACGCGCTCCGAGGTGGTTAAACTTTACCCGTGTCGATGTGGAGAATGCTCGTTGCCAAAAGTGCAATAAGAGTTCAGCATGTGAGGGCGGTAACACGAGCAATGTGTCTAAACATTTAGCAAAAGGGCTCCACGTCCAGACGGAGGAATGCACCGGCTTCCACGGTCTCTACGGAGTTAACTGCATGATACAAACATGGGTTAATGATTAGAGGACACTTTAGTTTGTTAAAGTTTCATCTATTCTGTTCACAGTTCTGTCTTCACATTATTTAATACGATTTGTTAAAACATTGTTGTTTCTTTTGATGTGAAATATTATGTATTTAATTTAAATAAAAAGTTAGTTTTGTTCACAATGTGTTAAGTTAATTTAATAATATATGTATTTTGGAATCAAGTATTCATCTGTATTGTCTTCATTGCTAGTTTCCACATGCCTCAAACAACCTCAAGCTAAATCCAAAAGATGATGGCTAAATCAGATTTTATAATTTGATGTCAGGTTTTGTAGCTCATGGCTTATCTGATCAATATTAGAATCAGTGGTTGACATAAAGTTATATCGTCCGTTAGTAAGATATTCCTAAACTTTCATTTGATGAGAAATAACACGATGGAGTTTTCCTTATTTACTTTAGGAGTGTCTAGACTAGATTGTGATGTTCCACTATCTGACCTTCTGGACCAAATCCAAGGGCGTTCCTGTCGGTCTGAAGTCGACTCAGCCACGCCTGTTGTTTTGTAGACATGAGTGGAGTTGTGCTCCAGTCTGTTGTTGGTTGTTGCCGGGCGATTTCCCCTTAACTCGTAAAGTTGGGACGTATCACACGGCCGCGCCGACTTTACGAGGCGCTTGGATTTGGAGTAGTCACAAGTGTGCAGGGCTTCAAACTGACGCTCTCACCCAATCAGCGCGTCTCCAACGAAACCCGTGTTTACTAAAGATGAATAGATGTCCTCTTTAAACCTTTTCATTTTGATCCACAGTGACGCGTTTAACTTCAAAATGCAACAGACATCTCCTGTAACTAGCCTGTATCTTTTCCAGCCATACATATTGCAGTTAAACCTGAAATTGTTAAGTCTGTTTCTTCTTCTATGAAGCAGAGTATAGCACGGCAGGTAAAGGGGGATTACAACTGATTGCAGTTCTGTTTAATAAACCTTTACTTCTACCCGACTACTGTGGAGTCTTTCTGGATGAAATGACGACTGTTGCATAAGATTGTGTGTGCCACCTTAATTCCAAATGTGTGAGAATTAAACCTCGATAGCCGCGTTTAAAACCTGATGTCTTTGAATCCTCTGGGCATAATGCCTCCGAGACTGTTCCACAAAGTGTCCTTGAACGTCAGCTGTGTCCGTTTGTTATTTTTTTCCATGCTCATGTTTGTTTGCTCACTGTGTGTGTGTGTGTGTGTGTGTGTGTGTGTGTGTGTGTGTGTGTGTGTGTGTGTGTGTGTGTGTGTGTGTGTGTGTGTGTGTGTGTGTGTGTGTGTGTGTGTGTGTGTGTGTGTGTGTGTGTGTGTGTGTGTGTGTGTGTGTGTGTGTGTGTGTGTGTGTGTGTGTGTGTGTGTGTGTGTGTGTGTGTGTGGTGTGTGTGTGTGTGTGTGTGTGTGTGTGTGTGTGTGTGTGTGTGTGTGTGTGTGTGTGTGTGTCTCAGTTCTTCAGAAGGGAACAGGGAGACTTCTTCATTGGCTGCTTGTTTCTAACGGAGCTCAGCACACCCTTCGTCTCCATGGGAAAGATACTGATCCAGGTGAGAAAACACACACACGTGCTGACACCAGATGCATGCTGGGAAGTCACACACCTGTCATCGGAACACTTTATTCATCACGAATATAGATACATTTTTACATATTTTATAAACGGAAAGTAAAATGTCCATCAGAAAAATATAATACAAATATTTATATAAACACAGGAATGTTATTGATACATTTTTATTTCGAACAAGTCAAATAAATAATTACAAAAACAAATGTTGCAGTGCATAGACATTTACTACAACAACAACAACAACAACAACAGCATTAGCAACATAAACAGTGCCACATCTAGTGTTCGAAAAGGAGTGAGAAGAAGTATAATTTATTTACTCTCACCCCCTTGTCCCGAAATGATTTATTTATAATCTGCAATAATTATAATTTGTATGCATTATTATTGATATTATTATTATTATTATTATTATTATTATGAATCGGCTTTACCTGATTGACATAATGTGAGTGTGTTTCTGTTCTCTTAACAGGCTTTTTTTTTACAAAACTGTGCCTCAGGGCTTCTTAACATTTAATAAACTATGAATGTTTTATACTCACTTAACGGGAAGAAACTCAGCTAGCTGACGATATGAAAACAATTTACCGAAACAAAACACAAGTCTCACAAGAAGCGTCTAAATGAGCCCTGAGGGGGAAAATGCAAACGCACTGTTAGCACAGACGGACACAATCATTGGAATTTACTTTAAAAGAAAAAACATCTATATTGATTCGGACTCTCGTACATCCAACTCACAGGTTTATCATTGCTTTGAGAAAAAAGATTATTCATGTTCCCCTTTTAGACGGGAAGATATGGTCATTTGTTCTGGGCCTGAGACCTGGAACACAGGCCCGGTAACTAGTCCATACTTCCCAGACCAAGGATCACAAAGGAGCTCATTGTCAGATCGTGGCAGAAACACACAAGAGGACATTCGGCATCAATCACAACAGTTACAGCAAATAATGAAAATAAATCCATTGTATGGAGTACGGAGCTGCTGAGCTGTGCAGGAATGTGGAGCTTCGGTGCAAATCAAGCGGCTTTATTGCACATGGAACAAAGGGCGACTCAAACCCATTGCTCTTTACCCCGGGGGGGCGGAAATCAAAAGCCGCGTTTGTCTTCTAAGACTAATTGTTTAAAAGAGTTGCTAAGAATTGTGGGTGTTAACACGGCCACAAGTTGTAGACTGTGCACGAATAGACAACTTGCATGCATGCAGACAACGTGTGAAGTGGACTGTTGTTGCGATCGATGGAAATCCAAATACTGATAACACTGCTCAGGTGATGTGCAGTGACCTCCATTCCATCAACAGTTAAGATGCACTGCTCAACAACAGAAACGCACATCGGTCATGTGATCAGTGCCTGAGTGTCAACATGTTGGCATTAGCTCAATATCAAACGCAAGAGAAAGAAATCTCAATAAGATGTTTTTACTGAAGTGCGTTATGTAAGACAACAGAACAAGAAAATAAGAAACCAAGATATTTAGGATTTTTAAGAAATGGTTTTATTGATAGGAAACCCTGCCTTTCATGAAGCATGCTCAGGCAGTAGCCCGACACTGAAACACATGAGCACTAGGGTGGTCCTTAGTGCCATTTTCAAATTCATTTAGTTTAAGCTCCAACCACCGCATTATGATAGTCAAGAAAACTCAAATTCCAACAACATTTACCGCCCCCCCCCTCATCGACCTTGAAGTGTAATCTTCCAGGTCCATGAGGGGGGGGGGTAAATGTTGTCAGATTGAGGAAAACATTGACCAGGAGAGTTTTCTTGACTAATAGAATTAATTCTGGGGGTTGGAGCTTAGACTCTCCCACTTTAAAGTGTAAGGACCACCCTAATAAGCATGATCAGACCTGCTGAATGAAAACGGAGAAAGTGGAAACCATGAAGCAGACTCAGGCAGTAGAAGTATCCTCTGAAAGTATTAGAGAACAGAACTGCTTACAGAGAGAACAGCTGATCCACTCAGAATTTGTATAAAGTCAGATTTATTTTCAAAGTTTAAGAGAGTAGTCAAATTGATAAAATATTGGACACAAAAGTGAGGATTTATCTAAAAAGTCAGGAATTTGAAAAACGTAAAATTCTTTGAAAAAATAGTCAAAAGAAAAAAGTAATTTAAAAAAAAATGGTTTAGATTTTTGTTAAAATAGTCCGAATTGTGATTATAAATTCTGCTCGAAATCCCCTTTAAAAAACAAAGAAAATGTGTTTTATATAAAGTAATCTAATTACCAACCAGTGGCGATCCTAGAGTCGGTGGGGGCCCTACATTCACTGAGGGCCCCTCGAGCCAGCTTTTCATCACCACGCACAGCCGACAGCAGCGTAATTTTTTCGAAAACTCAGAATTTAGAAAATACCAGAAGTGTGGACTCGAGTCACATGACGTGGACTCGAGTCACATGACTTGGACTCGAGTCACATGACTTGGACTCGAGTCACCAATTTGATGACTTGAGACTCGACTTGACAAAATCACAAAACACTTGCGACTTGGACTTGAACATCAATGACTCGGGACTTGACTTGGACTCGAGCCTTTTGACTTGAGGTGACTTGATCATTTAATCCAGAGGTCTCCAACACGCCGATCGCGAGCTGCCGCTAGAAGAGCAGACTCCCGTCGGGGAGAGCAGAATTTTCAGCCGCTCCTACTCTGGCTGAGAACCCTTGCAGGCAGGGGCGGGACTTTATTTAGCTGGGCCACCATGCGGCCAATCATATGCGAGGACACACTAGGATCATACCATTATGTGAAAGAAGGGTGGGGGGCACACCAGGTGTAGTGGTACAGGCCAGCTGCACAGAGCGACGGGGAGACGGAAAAAGTCAAGAAATTAGCGAAAACCGAAAAAATAAGCACCATCTGGCTGCTTTTCAGTGATATGGGAGAAAGCAGAGCTGAGTGCAGGATTTGTAAAATGAAAATAACCTATTTTGGTAACCACTCAGGATTTACTGTCAGAGGTGGGAGAAGTTCAGATCTTGTACTTGAGTACAAAAGCACCAGAGTGTAGGAATACTCGGTTACAATACAAAGTCCTGCATTCAAAATGTTACAAGTAAAAGTACAAAAGTAATAGCATCAAAATATAGTTAAAGTACCACCTGCAGAGGGATCTAGATGCAGGTGTTCTCTCCCCATAGAGACGCCTCGCTGCACATCATCCCTGGCATAGAGATAGATGGTGGGTCCCTCACAACATGTTGTACACAGTGACATTCTGTCACCTCAACATCAGGGATCGTATACATTAAACTCCTTCTGAATCAAACCGTCACGGCAGCCTCACCTTACTGATCCCTCTTAAAATAGAAAACACACGTTACTTTACCAGCAGAGAGAAAATGGATTATTAAATTATTAATGTGACTAATAAAGAGCAGTTTGATTATTAAGTATTATTCTGTTGATCGATGTCTTTACATTCGGTGAAAAGCACAAAATGACTTGTTTAAGACTCGTTTTGTCAAAGTTTAGGACTTGGACTTGACTTGAGCGCAGAGACTTGAGACTCGACTCGGACTTGAGCGCAGAGACTTGAGACTCGACTCGAACTTGAGCGCAGAGACTTGAGACTCGACTCGGACTTGAACGCGGAGACTTGAGACTCGACTCGAACTTGAGCGCAGAGACTTGAGACTCGACTCGGACTTGAGCGCAGAGACTTGAGACTCGACTCGGACTTGAGCGCAGAGACTTGAGACTCGACTCGGACTTGAACGCGGAGACTTGAGACTCGACTCGAACTTGAGCGCAGAGACTTGAGACTCGACTCGAACTTGAGCGCAGAGACTTGAGACTTGACTCGGACTTGAGCGCAGAGACTTGAGACTCGACTCGAACTTGAGCGCAGAGACTTGAGACTTGACTCGGACTTGAACGCAGAGACTTGAGACTCGACTCGAACTTGAGCGCAGAGACTTGAGACTCGACTCGGACTTGAGCGCAGAGACTTGAGACTCGACTCGGACTTGAGCGCAGAGACTTGAGACTCGACTCGAACTTGAGCGCAGAGACTTGAGACTCGACTCGGACTTGCAAAACAATGACTTCGTCCCACCTCTGGAAAATACATAAAAATTACAAAAAAATTAGCATTTAAATTATGAAAGTTGAGAAAAACTTCAAAAGAAAAAACAGTCTGGATTTTAACATGATTAGGGCCACAAGAAATACAAATTAAGATCTCATAAATGGGATGCAGGCAGTCGGCGTATCGATTAACCCTTAAAGTATTATCCTACAGAACAGCTGACGGAGAAGAGAGAACAGCTGATCCTTTACAACAAACACGACATACTCTTTTTAGGTTTTAAGTGAAATCCTTCTAGATATCCTCCTTTTTTAGAAATGTAATCTGATTACCCATTAACAGCAGTAATGCCTTCATTAGCTCCAGCCACGTTACTTCCCATCAGTGTGTTTCAGTAAAGCCTTCCTCTAAGAATAGACTCGATGGCTTCCAGGTCTCTGCTGACATCTGGTGTGGGCAGAGAAAGAGCAAAGCGAAGCGTAGCTGCTCGTCTCCCTCCTTTGGCCTGAGTCAGCACTAACAGTTTTACTGCTGACTCCTATCGATCTCAGTGTGGAGCAGCCATGGCTCCTGCATCATATAACAGGAGAACAGCACCTTTGGTTTGGTCTCTTTGGCATGACGGAAGAGTAAAGAAACGACTACAAAAAGGCACAGAAATAAAAAAAGTCCCTGAGAGAAAATATCTTTTAGGTTTTTATTTAAAAAAAGGAGAGTTTTATGAAATAATCCAACATATTTTACAACACCATCAGACTGGATTTTGTCTCGGCTTTAGCTAATGAAGGTGAGCATGCTAGAAATCATATAGTGGTGCAGACACAAGTCCTAAAACCCAGGGATGAGTCAGCATTGGACCACTTCCTCTCCTCTCAAGGGAACACTAGCCATGCTAACTTGTGGCCTACGCAAATACACAAGATAAGATATACGAGAGTAACAAATGATGGCTCCGCCCACTTTTGGGGGAAATCAAAGCGGTCATTTGATTGGCGGTTAATTCAAATTCTGAAGTTTTTGCCAATCCGATTTAGAAATGTAAGAAAACCGTGGATCTTCAAAGAGCTTCGACGTATGGTTAAATAAAGCAGCAGGCGATCGATGTCCACAGATGAGAGTAACATCTAGTCACTTTACGGCCCCGCCCACTTTTGGGGGAACCAACGCTGTCATTTGAACGGCGATCGAGCCCGAAGCCACAGAGCTCTTCTGTTACCGTCCTTTCTTCTTAGAGGAAGTTCAGAAACACATACTTTGGATTTCTCTTAATTTTGACGACACGGCAGCAGCTGTTGGCGTGATAAAACTATTATTTTCCGCCTCGCTCATGAGAGTAACAGCTGGCGAAATTACAGCCTCGCCTACTGATTTCAATTTAACCGTACATCGAGCCCGATCGTCGGTTTCCAATGATGTAATGTAATGTTTGCCTGTCTGGCCGTCGTAACCGGGCTCTCTGAAGATCCACAAAGAATGTGTATCGACCGCCGTTCAGATGACAGCGTTGTTTCCCCCCAAAAGTGGGCGGGGCCGTAATTTTCGCCCGGAAGTGACGTAGGTGTTGCTCTCATCACGAATACAATACGAATCCCCAATGAACAATCACCCTATGTATTATGTCATGATGTCTTTGCCCTGTGCTGTGTGCTGTATGGAGCAAGCTGTAACACTCGGCACTGAACACGAGTCCCACCAGCCTGGCTGTGTGGTCATCAAAGATTCTAATCTAATACAAAATGATACAAACAGCACATATTTATGTATAAACGTCACGAAGTAAACGGAACGATAAGTACATATCAACAGTGAGAGAATATATACCTAGTGTCTCTCTTGAATACATCCTCACTGCTCCGCTCTGTACTGAGCTGGAGTTCGCCTGTTTTAGATCAGTAGAAGAAGAAGAAGGATCTGTCTAACTTTCTTTTTAAATTCTCCTCTCTCTCTTGTCTCCCCCTCTCTGTCTCCTCCTCTCTGTCTCCTCTCTCTTTGTCTCCCCCTCTCTGTCTCCTCCTCTCTGTCTCCTCTCTCTCTTGTCTCCTCCCTCTCTTGTCTCCTCTCTACCTGTCTCCTCCTGTCTGGTCTCCTCCTCTTGTCTCCTCCTCTCTTGTCTCCTCTCTCTCTTGTCTCCTCTCTCTCTCGTCTCCTCTCTCTCTCTCGTCTCCTCTCTCTCTGTCCCCTCCTCTCCATCTCCTCCTCTCTCGTCTCCTCCTCTGTGTCTCCTCCTCTTGTCTCCTCTCTCTCTCTCGTCTCCTCTCTCTCTGTCTCCTCCTCTCCATCTCCTCCTCTCTCGTCTCCTCCTCTGTGTCTCCTCCTCTTCTCTCCTCTCTCTCTCTCGTCTCCTCTCTCTCTGTCTCCTCCTCTCCATCTCCTCCTCTCTCGTCTCCTCCAGCTGGGCCTCCAGGACTGCTGGCTGCACAAGGCAAACGGCGGCATGGTTCTCCTGACCTTCTTCATGTGCCGCATCGCCCTCTTCCCCTACATGTACTGGGTGTACGGGCGCCACTACGACCTCCCTCTCTACAGCGTTCCCTTCCACCTGCCGCTGCTCACCAACCTGGGGAACGCGTGCATTCTGGCGCCGCAGGTCTACTGGTTCGTGTTGCTATGCAGGAAAGGATTTCGTCTTTATCGACGCAGCCGCATGCCGGAAGTTCAACCGGACGTTCAACCCCTCGCGGACAATCCCAAGGCTGATTGATATCCGTGTTCACGTTTTTTCCTTTGCTCGCTCAAAGCCGCACACTTCAGCTACTAACGCTACTTCGACTACTTCTGCAAAAAGGCACTGGTTTTGACTTTTAACACATTTCGACATTTCCCCTCCACCACCGTACTGTAGTACACCAGGACTGCCTGCTCTTTGTCCCACACCTCCTGGGCATCTTTCCGCACACTTTAAAAGAAAAAATAATATCCTGCGTTACAAAAATATCGTCTGCCTGAAGTGGATCTCTCTCTCTCCGTCGATCCAGCTCTACTACTGATGATTTTTCTTCTTTGGATCTTACTGCGTCCGTCTACATTTTACAACACTGGAGAGAGGTCTTCACTGAGAGTCAAACAAAGTGGGAGGAGCTTCCACTGGAGAGACGTTTCCTGACCTCTCACTGCTACCGTGTCTCTTCTGACCGGCCTGTTACAGAGTGTGAGAGACAGGTTGTATTTATTTTAAAGATTTCCGTTTCCTCATCCGATATTCAATAATCACCCCAGGAAGGGTTAGGAATCGAGGGTGGGCGGTTGGATTTATCGTGAGGAATACATTTCACTTTGTTAACCTGTTAAAGTGACTCTTCACCATGCGTGTAGCTTCCCATCCCGCATGTTCTCCATCCGTTTGTAAATCTGCAAATCCCATTCTCACTCCCACACTTGTACAACCCCGGCTAATTAGCTCTCGCTCTGTATGCATGGTGAACCCCCCTCCCCTCCCTTATTTAAAAACTGCTCTCATGTAATTGGGAATACTTTAATTTTAAGAAAGCTTTTGGGAACACTCCTACGTTGGAGTTGGAGTGGGAGTTTGTGGCACTGATATCGATAAGAGATTACCTCAGTTGTAGAAAAACGTCTTCATTTTCAGTGTTTTGACTTGTATGCATGGCAGCTAACGTCCATGCTCGCTTCTAGGTTTGAATGGCTGTGAAATTCACGTGAAAAAGAAAAGAAATACACGAGGTCGATTCAAGAAGTGGGAAACGGTACGACGTGTTCTGCTTTCGGACAAACTGAAACCCCGATACAAGCTTCTAAATGTCCTCGTGGTCTTTACATGATATGATAACACTACGACGTTTCTTTTTTTCTTTTGAGAAGTACATGCTCGCTTTTCATTTTGTGTTCCTGCTAAATGTATGAAGTACTGTAGGAGTCTAACGGTGTCTCAATGATATCGTGAAGCCCTGTATGAGGAAATATGAAGGTCTTCTCTACTAAAGAAACCCTTAATCGATAAAACTCAAAGGGTTGTACTTTACTAATTGATGAATTGGTGTCATGGTCATATCTGCGAGACGTCTTAGTCGATTAAGAACGTCTGAAACCTGCAAAATGTTATGTTTTCGGATGCAAGCGTTTCGATTTCTTCTTGGTCGTTTCTACGATGCAACTATCAATTTGTTGGCATCACAGCAGCTCCGTTAAGTTCACATATTTACCACGAGAAGCGTGTCTCCTCGGTGCAGAGGGGGAGTTCCCGCTGCTGAGAGGTGCCTCGTGGATCTCCGTTTGATGACACTGGAGAATCTGCGGCTGCATTGCTGGCAGTGAACGTTGAAGTCGAGGCGCCGCAGTGTTCGAGGGTCAGTCGGGGTCAGGCGGGGGAGGGGGGGGGCTCCAACAGAAGGACACCAGGAGATATTCTTCCTGTGGCGTCAGTTGTCGCTTTGTGCTGACGTTGCTCTCCCTCGTCGCGCTCACAGTTAAACATATAGTGACTTCACCTGAGAGGAGTTTTGTTTTATTGCATCATCGTCTACTTCTTCTGATCTTGAGAATATCATTTCCTCATATCAACGATTTCATAAGGCAAACCGTACATTTATTTGATTTGTTTGTTTTAAATGTCCTGCAAATTCAATCTATGCAAGAAGAGGCATGTATTCAGACATCAGCCTCACTTTGTTTTTGTTTATTTGGGGACCGTAGCTTCTCCGTTCTCCACACTACATATCGTTGTCTCTGGTGCCTCAGTTGTGTTCTCATAAACGAATTCACTGCTGACAGAATAAATGCATATTGATCATTTACGTAAGGATTGTTGTAGCATACGCAAAGACGCGTTTACAGCTTCCAACTAATATGAAAATCTCTTTTCTAATAACTACTACAAGTTCTGTTGTTCTATAAAAACATGTCTTTAAGGGCAGCAAACCTGCGCCTCGTTGTTTGGTTTCAAACCCAACATGTGCCTCGGATAGTTTTGTGTCACGATGTTCCCACTTTGCATCAACGCGACTGACTCATCGCTCATCGTTGTGAAGGTCGTGTTTAACTAAGCTAACGGAAGCAGCATGTTTAATCAAATTCAACGTTTCAATTGTTTTCTGCTTCTATGAATGACACCGTTTTGCTTTCATTCCCTGAACATTACTTTCTAAATGAATACTTGTGGAATTGTTCAAAAATCTAGTTTCCTAAATGTCCAAGGGTTGTTGTCGTTAACATAAATACAGATGAGGTTAAGTGTGGATATGTTAAATATGTATACATTTCAACACTGCTTATCAAATCTGAACCCTGTTGCATTATGGGTACTGTAGTGCAGCAGTGATGAGTGTTCCTGTTGGCTGACGAGCAGCGGGAGGGTGAGGAACGTTTCAGCACCCAAACACACATTTCATTTACATTTTGAGAATGCTATATTCATCACTATCTTGTCTAGGGCAACATCTCAACATCAGACGACATATCCTCAATATTGTGATATGTTGTCATGGCTTTGAGGCTGCATTAAAGTACATGAGGGAGTTTAACACACTATTCTAGCTCTGCTTTCTCACAATTCGTCAATAACCGTGAAGCATGCACGTGGTTTTTGTCGAGTCATCTCACGCTAGCCTTGATGCTAAACGTGCGGCCAAACTGTAGCCATCGTGCTAACTATATCTTGAGTGATAATCTAAGCGGTGGCTGGGGATGCCGACACTTTTATCTTTCGAGTGCTAGCAGGAACGAAGCTAACTCTTAATATAGTGGATTGACCCAAAGCTAACGCCTCGACACACACACACACACACACACACACACAACAGTAGGACACTCCTCTAGCATGGATGCTACATCTGTTAGCTTTCATTACATTCCATGAAGTCAATGGTTCCAATTTCTGAAGTGTAAGCATGTCCCAAATCTCTCCTTTCCCACTCAATTCAACCAAGATGCAGATCATTCCTTTTTTCTTTTCTTAAAAACTGTCCCATCTTCCCAACCTCCTCCTCCTCCTCCTCCTCCTCCTCCTCCTCCTCCTCCTCCTCTTCTGCCTCCTACTCTTCTTCCTCGTCCTCTTCCTCTCTGCTGCAGATCATTCCTTTTTTCTTTTCTTAAAAACTGTCCCATCTTCCCTCCTCCTCCTCCTCCTCCTCCTCCTCCTCCTCCTCCTCCTCCTCCTCCTCCTCCTCCTCCTCTGCCTCTTCTTCTTCTTCCTCCTCCTCCTCTGCCTCTTCTTCTTCTTCCTCCTCCTCCTCTGCCTCTTCTTCTTCCTCCTCCTCCTCCTCTGCCTCTTCTTCTTCCTCCTCCTCCTCTGCCTCTTCTTCTTCCTCCTCCTCTGCCTCTTCTTCCTCCTCCTCCTCCTCCTCCTCCTCCTCCTCCTCCTCCTCCTCTGCCTCTCTGCTGCCATCTGTCGTCAGGATAACCTTTCTGTCCCCTCAGCAGTTTACACTCTCCATCATTGAGGGATTAGTGAGGCTCTGCATTCAGTCACATGACCTGCAGCATTAAGTCACATGACCTGCAGCATTCAGTCACATGACCTGCAGCATTAAGTCACATGACCTCAACCTCCTGCAGCATTTAGTCACATGACCTCAACCTCCTGCTGCATTTAGTCACATGACCTCAATCTCCTGCTGCATTTAGTCACATGACCTCAACCTTCTGCATTATTAAGTCACATGACCTCAACCTCCTGCAGCATTCAGTCACATGACCTCAATCTCCTGCTGCATTCAGTCACATGACCTCAACCTTCTGCATTATTAAGTCACATGACCTCAACCTCCTGCAGCATTCAGTCACATGACCTCAATCTCCTGCTGCATTTAGTCACATGACCTCAACCTTCTGCATTATTAAGTCACATGACCTCAACCTCCTGCAGCATTCAGTCACATGACCTCAACCTCCTGCTGCATTCAGTCACATGACCTCAACCTCCTGCTGCATTTAGTCACATGACCTCAACCTTCTGCATTATTAAGTCACATGACCTCAACCTCCTGCTGCATTTAGTCACATGACCTCAACCTTCTGCATTATTAAGTCACATGACCTCAACCTCCTGCTGCATTCAGTCACATGACCTCAACCTCCTGCTGCATTTAGTCACATGACCTCAACCTTCTGCATTATTAAGTCACATGACCTCAACCTCCTGCTGCATTTAGTCACATGACCTCAACCTTCTGCATTATTAAGTCACATGACCTCAACCTCCTGCTGCATTCAGTCACATGACCTCAACCTCCTGACATGTCGTTTGTTTTAATGCTTTTTATTACATAAAGTCCTCGTTTACCTCGGGTAGAAAAAGCCATCGTTTGATATCGCTGACACAAAGCTATCCGACGTGCAGGAAACACCGCGTTTGACAGAGGGAAAGTGCTACATTGTATTAATGGTGTTTGGGTTATCTTCAATTGAACCGATGGAGGGGATGAAGGTGAGGTTTAAAAGCAGGCGTATCTTTTGAAATAATGGAACAAATATAAGAAACATTCCTGAATTCGATTGAAGCTCCCTTTTTCTTCACGCCAACACTCGTATCCGCTGACGGCATTACCTTAAAGATTACATTGATTGTCCCTGACGACTATAAACGCCTCATTATTATTATCTGTCTGGATCACTGATAAATATATATATATATAAAGATTTAGGAAAGGCATGCAGAGTACACATATCTTATTGTTTTCTCACTTGTTATCGAAAGTCTTAATCCTCTCTGCTCAGGGTTTAATGAAGTTTGATAAAGCTCGCTAGTTACGTGTGTGTGTGTAGAGGTTTATTGTGAAGATGATTAAACTGTGAGATTCTATTGACGATCACATCCACAATGGTTGCCGTTTTCCTTTCTGAATGAAATCATTTTGTTTTTACCAAGTAGATTTGTTCTTGTGTTTAAGCTTCTCTTAGGGTTGGTAAACATGAAGAGAAACCCACCTGCTTCCCTCCGTGATTCATTTAGACTGTAGATGATTTGTCTTAAAAGCTAACCAACATCTCCTTTCGTGATGGATGTATAGTTGATTCTCCGCTAACACGCACCAAGTACATTTAAGACATGGATGTTTAACTCCATGTCTTTAACTGTGAAACTATGATAATACTACTTTTAGCATCACACGGTAAGCTAACACAACAAGATGTGATTCGTATTCCTTGTATGTAAGGACAGCATGGGAACATGGACACCGAAATAACTACAAAAGCCTCGCTACACCATGCTAACGATGTTTAGCATAGGCCTGTAGCGCTATTTAGCTTCTTGCTCACACTACTTTAAGTTGAAGCTTCACTACATGCTAATAATAAAGCATAATTGTATCATAACGTTATTATCACTTAAACGTACATTGTTGAGCTCTAAGACTTTATCTTACACTAAGCTAACACTTGACTTTTGTCGAGTCATCTCAAACTAGCCTTGATGCTAAACATTTGCTAGCAATATTTTGATTAGGAGTATTCTGCTAACGCTTTAGCATAATACGCTAAGTGGTTGCTGCTTAAATGCTAACACTTTATCTTACATTGTTGAGCCATATTTAGCTCCTTCTGCTCGAGTTCTGGTTGAATACAATGATAGCCGAGCAATAGCCAACTTCTTGCTAACTATCATGTGGACACGTTAGCATCAAGGTTGTAGAATCCATGCTAACACTTTATTTTACACTAAGCTAACACTTGATTTTTGTCGAGTCATCTCACACGATTAGTAGCCTTGATGCTAAAAAAAATTGCTAAGATATCATTTTGCTTACGTTATCTTGAGTAAGAGTACCCTGCTAACGCTTTAGCATCAATAAAGAGTCCCTGCTAACGCTACTCTATTGAGGCACTACAAGCTAATACTTGATTTTTGTCGAGTCATCTCAAACTAGCCTTGATGCTAAACATTTGGCAAAACTTAAGCCATCTTGCTAACAATATTTTTGAGTACTCTGCTAATGCTATAGCACAATAAACTAAGTGGGTGGCTGAGAGAATGAACCTTCACTCAAACAATACAAACAAAATAAAACACTACTTTCATGATGTTTTATTTTGTAGTTCATTTAGTCTTAAACTTTATGAGGGCTTCATATCATCTGAGGGTGAACAACATATCTGTACAGGCCCTATATTTGTTTAAAAACTGCTGAAGTAGACGCTACTCGACTAATTTTAACCATTTTAGCCCTACCACTTGGTGAGATCTTCGCAAATCAAGGGTTAGCATTTAGCTAGCGCCACATTTTTGGATTCCATGTTCCCCCCGTTGAAGATCGTCCTTCTACGTGCGAGCTAATACAAAGATAAACACGATGAGCTCAACCGTGTCTGGATTCTGGAGATGAGAATATGAATTGCATGTGGGGTCCCCTCTCTTTCCCCCCCTCCCCACCATGACACTTTATGATTTTGCTGCTTTGTATTCACACTCATGTACTCAGGGTTGGCGGTGCAGATTTCGGGGGCTGGGGGTGTTGTCGTTGTTTTCTTAGGCATTCCCATTGACTTGCATGAGGCGGAATGAAGGGTTTGAAGCTAGCACAGGTTTAATGTACCGTCTAATGTAATGGATGGAGAGTGACTTTTCCCATTGTCTTACACTGTGATCAAACTACACAATATCAAACCAATGACTCTTTTTACCAATTGATTCTTAATATTAACCATCTCTCACCTAGTTTGGCTTCGTCTACACGGTGGCAAAATGTGACTGAAGTTGATGTGAAATATGTCGCGATTGCCGCAGCGCCGCCATGTTTCTTGGACATCATCTATGAATATTCGACTGACTTATCCAAACATTATTTATTGTGGATTAAATATTGTGTAGTTAGATCCTGGCATTACTACACATGAAAATACGTCTTTGTTTGGAGGGTTGGTCGCCACCCAATTGGTTAAAGAAAGATTTTTGTCGAGTCATCTCACACTAGCGTTGATGCTAAACATGTGGGCTACCGTTAGCTATCCTGCTAACAACATTTTGAGCATAATAACAAAAGTACATGCTAGCAGGAAACCAATATAACACTTAAAAATACACTGAAGATAATGTCTACTGATATGATGTGAATGCAGCATTAGGCTATAGTGAACTTAAACCGCTTTGAGGACGTTTCATATTTCTGACAAAAGCTTGCATTTTAAGTTAAGCCGTGTGTGTGTAGCTGGGACTGATTTTGATCTGTGGGCCGTGAACCAAATCAGGTCTCCAGTGCCATCTATTTCTGATACCCACAAGTGTGAAAAAGTCGGCAGGCGGTGTTTACAGGTTGTATTTGTATCATCATCATGTCCTTCATGTTCACTGCAATCCTCAAGATCATTATTATTCAAACTGCTCTGCATTTACTGCGAGAATAAAAGATAACCTCTGATTCTGAATGAAGGCCTTTATGTTGGTATTTATTTAGCAGTTCATGTGTTGTAGCATTTAATCTTTATTTTCAAATCATCATTCAAATCCAGCTTGTTTTTCTCATGCATCGTTTGAGGTTCAAAGTCCTCCCGTGTTTTGTGATTTTTGTTTGCCGTGTTTCTGTTTTTGGATTTTTTTTTAATTTGTGGACGTTTTGGAGATCGACCATATATCACTTTTTGCTCCAAGCATCGTCACGACCTCTAACACGTCCTGCCCCGCGTTATTTTTGATAGCGTTCTGATTTTTCATTCATATAAATATATCACATTTGATGCATCGGTTAGCTTGGACTTTTTGGAGGAAATATCTGAAAAGGGATAGTGGGACTGTTTTACGAAAATAGCTTAAGAAACTATTGATGTGGGAGGAGTTATGTACTGTAGCTGCAACTTGTGAATTCAGAGCACCCCTTTAAAAAATTCAATAAATTTTGATTTGAACAAGTGTGTGTTTTGTTTTCTTTTTGTTTTGCCATCTGTGTTTAGAAACCATTAACATCCATTAAAAGCAAAGGCTAAAATCCCAAAGTTCCTAGTGACATCATTATGTAACACTCACTCTCCTATTGGCTAGCGTTGCAACACATTGTTTGTGCTAAGAGGCGGGACATCTACTGATATACACCTGAACATCAGCAGAAGAGGACTCTTTAAAGTAGAGACACTACATACTGATATACACCTGAACATCAGCAGGAGAGGACTCTTTAAAGTAGAGACACTACTGATATACACCTGAACATCAGCAGGAGAGGACTCTTTAAAGTAGAGACACTACATACTGATATACACCTGAACATCAGCAGGAGAGGACTCTTTAAAGTAGAGACACTACATACTGATATACACCTGAACATCAGCAGGAGAGGACTCTTTAAAGTAGAGACACTACACACTGATATACACCTGAACATCAGCAGGAGAGGACTCTTTAAAGTAGAGACACTACATACTGATATACACCTGAACATCAGCAGGAGAGGACTCTTTAAAGTAGAGACACTACATACTGATATACACCTGAACATCAGCAGGAGAGGACTCTTTAAAGTAGAGACACTACATACTGATATACACCTGAACATCAGCAGGAGAGGACTCTTTAAAGTAGAGACACTACATACTGATATACACCTGAACATCAGCAGGAGAGGACTCTTTAAAGTAGAGACACTACATACTGATATACACCTGAACATCAGCAGGAGAGGACTCTTTAAAGTAGAGACACTACACACTGATATACACCTGAACATCAGCAGAAGAGGACTCTTTAAAGTAGAGACACTACATACTGATATACACCTGAACATCAGCAGGAGAGGACTCTTTAAAGTAGAGACACTACATACTGATATACACCTGAACATCAGCAGGAGAGGACTCTTTAAAGTAGAGACACTACATACTGATATACACCTGAACATCAGCAGGAGAGGACTCTTTAAAGTAGAGACACTACACACTGATATACACCTGAACATCAGCAGTAGAGGACTCTTAATTTCCTCCCTCAGTAGCATCCGCCCTGTTTTGAATACACCAGAAGAATGACGGAGAAGCTGCAGTATGAGTGGGAACATCAAACCACCAGGTAGAATACTCTCCTGAATCTGCAGGTGTTCCTTCTGGATGGAGTTACAGCTCGGTGTTTAACTGGTAAGACAATATATGTGAGTGTCATAACCTGAAGGTAGAAATAAGAAATCCACATTGCTGTCATGAAGGAGTTTTAATGTAACCAACAGGAGAGAAACCGCCTGAGGTCATCATCCGTCTGCTTTAAATCAAGAATATCTACACTTTCTTCTCACTTTGTGTTTCCTCTTTTGTATTATTTAGTGTCTGGTGCATGAGAGGTTTTTGAAGATGTAATGTGAAGTCATGGCCACTGGGAGGCGCTGTGGCTCAGGGCTGATATGTGGATAGAATATACTGTCGACTGGCACAGGTCTAAATGTACTATTTAAATACTAATTTTAAACTATTTAAATATTTTTTAAATTACATTAAATCAACACATTTGTCTCAGAATGACAATTTAAAAAATAATTATGCAAGAATATGATTAGATTTCATTATAGAATGAAAAATAAAACATCTTTAATATCAATAAAATGTAAAAAGGCAACATCCTTTTTACATTTTTCTTAATTTGAGAATGTGCGTTGTGGAAGACCTTTTCCTAAAGACCTCCCAAGAGCTAAACGTCTTTATATTTAAAGGTGGCAATCGTTTCAGTCGCACTTGTTTGGTGCTCAAAAAGTCCTGAAACTAAGATAACATGTATTTCTGAAGACTGGAGTACGTCTAAGAATAGATTAAATATTATATTGTGTCCGTTTCAGAATAAAAACCGCGCATGAAACCTTTTGAAATGGACTTCCAGTAACCCAGACAAACACAGGACAATAACACGGCCCCCTCCTCTACATTTTGATATTCCCCCACCCCCTTTTTGTCCCAAAATACAGAAGCGAACCTGTTGCTCTTCAGCTCAGGAGACACAGATAGCTTATAGACAACAACACTCAGCGGGGGAAGCATTCGGGAAACACACACACACACACACACACACACACACACGTAGTAGTAGATGCACCTCTCCAACTGGATCTCTCTGAAAGGTTACTTTGATCGTCCATCAGCTCTCGCCTGCTCTGAGAACCCGATCCTTCCCTGCAGTACGTAATCTGTTTCGAGTGACACTGTGCATGAGTTGTCCACAGCTTATAAATAACGCCTGCTCTGACTTCCAGCAGATGAGAGCCGAGCGTGAGAGAATACACACTTTGGGAGAAGTCCTCCATGGAGGTAGATGGGAAAAGTTGCCGCCAAGGGATCTTCCTGCTGCAAAACGTCCGTTAAAAGTCCATCTTTAAAATTACTGGAAACCGGCATGGAAAACCTCAGATTTATCTAACGGAAGGAACTACGAGAGGAAGTTCTCAAGAACTCTCTTTAAGGGCGTCGAACGGAGAAGGAACTGAAGACAATTTTGGTTTCCGAGCTGCATTTCGGCCGCTCTTTGGACTTGAAGCTCGGGGGTTGGTGACGGTCTCTAAAGAATCAAATCAAGCCCAATATCACAAAACACGTTTGTCTCGGTGGGCTTCACAGATTAGAAACAAACAACAACATGGATGACTCCACAGAAGGTCGACAGGAAGTGGTGGAAAGCGAGGCTCTGGTCGAGTTCAGAGCAACGTTACAAGCCGCCATCCGAGAGGTCCACGTTGACGTCGGTGCCTTCAAGCAACGCATCGAGAAGAGGATCGGAGAGCTGATTATTCCCAACGGACCTTTGGTGGAGGCGGTGAACCGGCTTCAGGAAGAGAACCAGCAACTCCGAGCCAAGATGGAGGGGCTCGGCCGGCTGGTGGAGAGCCTCGCCGGGATACAGATGCAGAGGAAGGACGAGGAGGACAGCTTAAAGAATGGACAAAGAGAAGAAAGAGCGGGAAGATCCGAGTGCAGCCAGTCGATGCGTTCGGAGGTTTCGGGGTCCAGCGGAGAGTCGAGCTCTGCTTCAGCGAACGGCCCGGCTCCACCTCCGTGGAGAGCAAAGAGACACGCGGACACCAACGTGAGTACTCCTTCGGTTCTCACTTTCAAGGTCACCTACGTCTCTTCGACATCAACATGTGTCCCCTCTTCTTCATGTCTCTTCTACATCAACATGTGTCCCCTCTTCATGTCTCTTCTACATCAACATGTGTCCCCTCTTCTCCATGTCTCTTCTACATCAACATGTGTCCCCTCTTCTTCATGTCTCTTCTACATCAACATGTGTCCCCTCTTCTTCATGTCTCTTCTACATCAACATGTGTCCCCTCTTCTACATCAACATGTGTCCCTCTCCTTCATGTCTCTTCTACATCAACATGTGTCCCCTCTTCTCCATGTCTCTTCTACATCAACATGTGTCCCTCTCCTTCATGTCTCTTCTACATCAACATGTGTCCCCTCTTCTTCATGTCTCTTCTACATCAACATGTGTCCCCTCTTCTTCATGTCTCTTCTACATCAACATGTGTCCCCTCTTCTCCATGTCTCTTCTACATCAACATGTGTCCCCTCTTCTTCATGTCTCTTCTACATCAACATGTGTCCCCTCTTCTTCATGTCTCTTCTACATCAACATGTGTCCCCTCTTCTACATCAACATGTGTCCCTCTCCTTCATGTCTCTTCTACATCAACATGTGTCCCCTCTTCTCCATGTCTCTTCTACATCAACATGTGTCCCTCTCCTTCATGTCTCTTCTACATCAACATGTGTCCCCTCTTCTCCATGTCTCTTCTACATCAACATGTGTCCTCTCTTCTCCATGTCTCTCCTACATCAACATGTGTCCCCTCTTCTTCGTGTCTCCTCTACATCAACATGTGTCCCCTCTTCTCCATGTCTCTTCTACATCAACATGTGTCCCCTCTTCTTCATGTCTCTTCTACATCAACATGTGTCCCCTCTTCTCCATGTCTCTTCTACATCAACATGTGTCCCCTCTTCTTCATGTCTCTTCTACATCAACATGTGTCCCCTCTTCTTCATGTCTCTTCTACATCACCATGTGTCCCCTCTTCTTCATGTCTCTTCTACATCAACATGTGTCCCCTCTTCTCATGTCTCTTCTACATCAACATGTGTCCCCTCTTCTTCATGTCTCTTCTACATCAACATGTGTCCCCTCTTCTCCATGTCTCTTCTACATCAACATGTGTCCCCTCTTCTCCATGTCTCTTCTACATCAACATGTGTCCCCTCTTCTTCATGTCTCTTCCACATCAACATGTGTCCCCTCTTCTCCATGTCTCTTCTACATCACCATGTGTCCCCTCTTCTTCATGTCTCCTCTACATCAACATGTGTCCCCTCTTCTTCATGTCTCTTCTACATCAACATGTGTCCCCTCTTCTTCATGTCTCTTCTACATCAACATGTGTCCCCTCTTCTCCATGTCTCTTCTACATCAACATGTGTCCCCTCTTCTCATGTCTCTTCTACATCAACATGTGTCCCCTCTGTGGAAAGAGACTCTGAAAGTTTCAGGAACAAAGATTTTCTCTCTTTTTGATCCATTTCTATAAAAACCTGTCTGAAAATGAGCTGATCAGATTTTGGCCACTTTGTGATGTCATAACGATGTGTTGTCTTGTGTAACCATTAGCCAATCAGCAACAAGGTACCTTATCACCTGAATCTCCTCTAGAGCTCCATTGAGTTCTTTGTAACCAGATGTCTCTCAGAGCGGCGTGGGGGAGGGGCTCCTTACTTTCATCTGAAGTGACAGACAGCACTTTGGAAACAGGGCTGAAACAGAGGGGATTATGGGTAATGCTGCACTGATCTGTTTGGTGTTTCAGCCAATCAGAGACAGGCTCTGGATATATCTCAGACCTGTGAGATAACAGTGTAATGGGGGACCTTTAAGATGAACACGATATTGTGTGCATTCATGTGAGGCACAGAGATGACGTGGCTGAGGTGAAGTGTCATCCTGCTGAAACTTAAACCAAGACACCGAACCGTCAGCTCCTTGAAGAAGTCATAATAATCATGCAGTGGATTCAAAGGATGCACCACTTTCCTTGAGGAGGCTCCAACATAGTCGCATCTAAATCACCGATATCAATAGACGACAACGTGGCGTTGAAATAGGCCCAGTCAGTCTCTCCTCTTTGCTCCAGATGCAGGCGAGACACTCTCCACGGTCTGACTGGTAGATCCGTGCGATCGAAGGCTGCAAAACACTGCGGTGGTTTAAAATAACGACTAAGCAGATTTGTTACAACCGTTGAAAGTTCTCACGATTACGAACATTTCATACTTGTATATATATTCCATATACAAGTTGCCAGATGTGCTGTGAACATTTTAATCCGCCTCCTCGTGTTGCTGCATCTTTTTCATCTGAATCCAAACGCCTTTCCCGAGGTCAACTACGTGCAGCCAAACCGCGGCACATGGGTTCGCCCCAAACATAAATGAACACATGTTGTATCCACTAGTTCAGTGCTTCTCAAAGTGTGGTCCGCGGACCTCTGGTAGTCCGTGAGCGCCCCCTAGTGGTCCGTGAGTATATTGGTAAAATTTCACATTTGAAATAAATACATTTATTTAAGTTTCTCGCACTCTCGCGGGAATATCTCCGCAATGGAGCGAGCTTAAGTTTCACTTTCGATTGCATGAAATAGCCCAGGGCAACACCTTCGTCACACATGTTGCCACTTGTTTGTACCAATTTCAGGCGATTTGTAATCTGTTCTAGAAAAACGATGTGTTTTTGGATATTTGTGGAGTTAGGTGGTCCGCGAGAGTTTTTTTATTGGTTAAGTCCTTGGTGTGAAAAAGTTTGAGAAACACTGCTCTATTAAAACAACAAATCCATGTGGGTCGAAATAAACCGTCAGAAGATCAGCCGTGCTCGGGAACTGGTCCTCAAATAGCTCCATGTGGGGAGTCAGGGTTAAACCGGGATCTCCATCTGACCTCTGACTCCTGTGGTGTCCTCCAAAGCCTCTCCATCGCCTGTTGAATTCATCGTGTCCCATCACGCAGCCCAACGATCACAATATCTAGAATCTTGAATCTTGGATATAGAGCGTTGCAGGAGGTATACCCTTATATTTGACCAAGGTAAAACACACACACACACACACACACATATGTATACATCCCTTCAGGGGACATTACATTGACTTACATGCATTTCCTGGAGACTTATCCTAACCCTAACCCTAACCAAGTCTTCACCCTAAAGTTAATGACCCCCCTTATGGGGACCTCCAATTTGTCCCCATAAGGGAGGCGAGTCCCCACACGTGACTATGTAAACAGATGTAGGTCCCCACAAGTATAGTAATGCTAGGCCACCCGCGCACACACACACACACACCCTCACACACAGCCTCACACACACGTACACACACCCTCACACACGCACACACACACACGCACACACAGCCTCACACACACGCACACACACCCTCACACACACACACACACACACCCTCACACACCCTCACACACACGCACACACACCCTCACACACGCACACACACACGCACACACACACCCTCACACACACGCACACACACCCTCACACACGCACACACACACGCACACACACAGCCTCACACACACGCACACACACCCTCACACACGCACACACACACACACCCTCACACACACGCACACACACACCCTCACACACGCACACACACACCCTCACACACTCAGTGCTCTGACAGCTTTTAGACCCGCAGGTCCTCCAAAGGGCACATGTATTTTGGGGTTTGTGATTTGGGACTGGCTGCAGCTCTTTGGAGCCAATAACTGCACACTTCATAGCGTCCTGAACATATCTGGAAAGAAACACGTCACACGGTTCTTTGATTTGTGCTTCACCCGTCCACCGAGTTTCAAATCCAGCAGAGGTGGTAGAAGTACTCAGGTGGTGTACTTTAGTGAAAGTAGAAGTACTCAGATCTTGTACTTGAGTAAAAGTAGAAGTACTCAGGTGGTGTACTTTAGTAAAAGTAGAAGCACTCAGATATTGTACTTGAGTAAAAGTAGAAGTACTCAGAGTTGTACTTTAGTAAAAGTAGAAGTACTCAGATCTTGTACTTGAGTAAAAGTAGAAGTACTCAGGTGGTGTACTTTAGTAAAAGTAGAAGCACTCAGATATTGTACTTGAGTAAAAGTAGAAGTACTCAGGTGGTGTACTTTAGTAAAAGTAGTAGTACTCAGATGTTGTACTTTAGTAAAAGTAGAAGTACTCAGATCTTGTACTTGAGTAAAAGTAGAAGTACTCAGGTGGTGTACTTTAGTAAAAGTAGAAGTACTCAGATATTGTACTTGAGTAAAAGTAGAAGTACTCAGGTGGTGTACTTTAGTAAAAGTAGAAGCACTCAAATATTGTACTTGAGTAAAAGTAGAAGTACTCAGATCGTGTACTTGAGTAAAAGTAGAAGTACTCAAATCTTGTACTTGAGTAAAAGTAGAAGTACTCAGATCTTGTACTTGAGTAAAAGTAGAAGTACTCAGATGTTGTACTTGAGTAAAAGTAGAAGTACTCAGATCTTGTTCTTTAGTAAAAGTAGAAGTACTCAGATCTTGTACTTGAGTAAAAGTAGAAGTACTCAGATCTTGTACTTGAGTAAAAGTAGAAGTACTCAGATGTTGTACTTGAGTAAAAGTAGAAGTACTCAGATCTTGTACTTGAGTAAAAGTAGAAGTACTCAGATGTTGTACTTGAGTAAAAGTAGAAGTACTCAGATGTTGTTCTTCAGTTACACTTGGTTATATTTCACATCATTCATCCAGATCTGTAGAGTAACTAAAGGTATTAAATACATGTAGTGGAGTAGAAGTACACAGTGGCATAAAATAAAAATACCCAAGCAAAGTACAAGTATCTCTATAATGGAGTAAATGAACTTGTTACTTCCCACCGCTGAAATCCAAGCAGCAGTTTTGCAGTAAGTGCTGAAGAACAAAGCCAGCTCTCTGCCAGGTGCACTAATGACAGGTAATCCTGCGGCGATGCAAAGCACCGACGACTCGATGCAACGCTTCGCTCCAAGATGAGACGACGAAGAAGCATTTCTGGAAGTGCATGGTCACCACTTGACACAGAGGAACAGTGAAGCACACTTCACAGTCCACGTATTGTTTATTTAGGACACGTCTCTGCTCTCTCACCGGTAACGGGGAGCGACGAAAGGCAGTTTGCACTTAACCAGACATGCAAACAAGCAGAAAGGGCAGAGTTTTTAAGTACAATATAAAGTATATATATATACACGTGACGGATATACACAAAGGGAAGTATTTACACTATGAACACTATAAGCAGGGTAGAAAGTGAATACACCATGGATGCAGGTATGCAATGAAACAGACACGATCCACAGCATCAATACGAATATACTGCAGACCGTTATTGATATTATGAATGATTGTGAGTATGGTGAAGAACATGTTGACAGTTTTATGAGTAAAGTGACGAGGTCAGTTGTAACAGATTACATTTTTAAAGTAACCTTCCCACCCTGCTCTCTGAACACAGACCTAAATCCCCGTCCTCTAATCTTTCAGGAGTCTTGCTTCCCAGCCAATCGGAGTCTCAAATCTCCTGATGGAAAGTTGAAATACGTCGACGTCCCGGTCAATAATACCCCACCCCCCCAAGAGTGACAGCCAGCTGTCCCGACGAAATACAAACCCTGCTCAAATTCCTCTGCGCTTAAATCACCTAAAGTACACACACACACACACACACACACACACACACACACACACACTCTGACGTACCACGATTTAACACCAAGATAGACCTCTGATCCATCATCTAATACTTTGGGTGCATTGTAGGTCAGTGTTGTGAAAAAAGGCTGGTGTGTTAGGGTTTCAAGATTCAAGGCTTTATTATCATTTGCTCCAGTGTAGATATGTTAATGAAAAACTGAAGTCTCAGGCTCCTCCAACAGCGCAACCTACAGGACGTAGAACAGATAGGACAGATAGAACAGATACAAAAGTGCAGTAGAATGTTTTGAGATGTGCAAGTAAATACAAATAAAATAGAAATAGTGCAAGATATTAGACCAGTTGGGGTTAGGGTCTCCAGTGCAGTGAGTAATGGTTAACCTTGATTGCGGTCCATTGGTTGGTGGGGGGAGGTTTCCCAATCAATTTGAGTGACTTTGTCAAAGAGCCTGAATCCTACATTCTATAACACATAGGTGTGAGCAAGCTCTCTGATTGGTCAATAGGCGTGTTTGATTCCACGATCAAACAACGATCAAATAGAACGTGCCTTTTCACAACAAGTCAGTATCCCTCCGCGTCTGAGAAAAACGGTATACCGTTGGGCCTAAAAGCAAACTGCAAACTGCTGCTCCAGTACGGGCGTACGGACCTCGGCGCTGCCGCAGTACTGTCGTACCAATAATGACGTTCAAGAACGGCCTCTCGTGTATGATTGCTTAAATGACAATCAGAAGGGTCCACTTCTTCGCCCAGTACAGGAAAGATGCTTGCTTCAGTTAACTAACGTCTTACAATCTTACATTTATTAGCTTCTTCAACGTAATGTCTGCAGACATCCAATCCGATTCAGAACACTCTGAATGTAAGAATGTAAGGAGTATTAATCTATCTAGATAACTAGCTACTTAACCTACAGCGTCTCCATTGGTTTTGAGATGGTATGGTCCACTTTAGGGGTGTCCAAACCCGAAATAGAAAGAGCCTTCCAGGCACTAATGGGAGAATATGTTGTGATGGTGCCTCGTGAGGGACTATTGCAGGTAATAAGGATGTATTAAAGGTTCAACCCCACTGACATGTTGGTGTGAACTCTTCAACTGGGGGGGTCCAAGTGTTAATAAGGGGGGTCATTTGAATCTTGACCTTTGCAGGACATCAAAAAGTACTTTGCATTACTTACTTTCCTGTCCTTTCTTCTGTTGTTCTTAAACTACTCACTGCAACTTCGTGATTCGATCACAGACTGTCCGAAGACTTTTTCACTGTCATCCCAATTTAGATCTGACCAAAAGAGATTTAAAAGAAAATCCGAAATCCATGAAAAAAAGTCAGAATAAAAACTAAATTCCGATTTTATTTTCCTCAGACTGAATTGTGAATTGACTTTTATTTCAGAACAAAAAACATGTTTTTTTCACTTTTCGCTTCTGTTTTTATTCGAGGTAGAGAAATAATGTTTTCTAGATTGAAATTCAGTTTTGGGTGTATCAATATTCAGTCTTTAAATTGTCTGATTGGACTGTTTGCCGTATGAACTTGGACTTGAAGGCCAAATACATTAATTCAACGGGAATTTCACATTGCAAAAATCAAACATGTGCAAGTGTAACGGTGAAATAGGTATTCCTTAATAGTGTCTTAAACAGTCAGGTTAATTGGTCCATAGTGGTATAGACAAAGCGTTGGTGTCAGTATCCAAGCCTTTGCATGTTTCTAAGAAAGAGCCTAGATAAGGTGTAGCGGTGAACCCAGGCAGGGTTGAGAGGATTACCGGGTCAGACGGAGTGAGACTGTGAGATCCTACAGGAGCTATAATGGAGCCCAGAGATCAACGTGGTGATAATCCCCGCCTGACGACCAGTTGACGGCCGGCTGAAATGTCTTTATTGCTTTGCTGCTAGCCCACTGCGTGTCTCTGGAAAGCAGAATGTTCTTTTGTTATTCTTAGTGCCATAGCCTTTTATCACAGACTGTCCTCAAACTTGTCAACGTTAACCCCATCTGGTGCAAAGTGCCCTAAGATGTGACGTAGTACCAGTGATGCTCGTTGCCTTATGGTGGTGCGGAATGAGTCCTCAAACCCCTAAATGACCCCTAGATAACTTCCACTTCCCTGAGGGCAGCATGTGAAATTTGCATCGAGAACTGCCAAAAGTGATCATCCTTTTTGAGTTCTAAGAATTAAGTCAGAATACCGAAAACGTCTTTCTTTGGAAAAAGTCAAAATAAAAACGAAAAAGTCAGAATTCGGGGAACATTCAGAATTCACCCCAAAAAGTCATGATTCGAACAAATAGTTAGAAAAACGAGTCAGATTCGGAAAAAGTCACAATACCAAAGAAACAGTTAGAATTCCCCAAAAAAAGTCTGAATTTCTAATAAAATCTGAATTTAAAAAAACGTCAGAATACAAAAAATAGTGATAAAAAAAAGCAACGTCTGGATACCCTAAGTCAGTGTATGGCCAGCTATACTCTCTCCTCCTCCTCTCTGGAAAGCAGAAGGCATGGGGGGGGGGTCAGGCCAAGCTTCAGGCGGATATAACGAGGTGCTGTTCGAAAAGGCTAACTCCCCGATTTCCAAAGCATCCATTTGGGTCTATATCGGGAGGTAAGGAGAGCGGAGCAGAACTCCTGCAAAGGGACTGATTGCAGAATTTAAAATAGCTTCTCAGTGGGAACACGGGTTTGTTGGCCACAGCTGTCATTAAAGGAGCAGCTTTCAGCCGTTAACAGCTGAACATCACACACACACACACACACACACACACACACACACACACCCACACACACAGGGGATAGAGGCCTGAAATAAATGTTAGCTCCACAGCAGCCTGACAGACAAAAGAAAGCATCTTTGTTTGTTGTGAGCAATTCGATGAGTGATGTTGCTAAGACAGATGTATAAATAGACGCAAACAGACAGTTAACAGCCTGTCTTGCATAACTAATTTAACTTCCTGGGTAATGGAAAAGCAAACACAGTCTTACAGTCTTTCTCCATGTTTGTTGTGATTTTACACTGGGTTTTAAATCATAAAAAAAACATGTTTTTGTTAAACTAGCCGACAGCCCCCTCGCACTTTTACATTAAGTTATTTACATTTACCGTCAGGCAAATGTCCACAAATCTAGCAGAGGCGATTGAAGTTGAATTTGTCATCAGTCAGAGCCTCATTGGGACCCTAACATGACATACAATCCAACCTTTAACGATTACCAATTACCAAGGAAGCAGCCAGGAAGACATTCACAACACGAGAAGTGGAGCTTTGAGAACGCAGAACTCCGCAAATGACTTATATTGAGAAGTTAACAAAAAGGGGAAAAAGGATATATCTAATGATTGACCAAGATAATCAAGTCCAAAATGTAATATGTTCTGCCTTTACCCTCGCTACATCCTTCCACCAAATTGTATGTAGATTGGGCCGTTGGTTTCGTCTGAAATCAAGCTGACAGAGACCAGACAAATTTGCTATTTAGGGAACCTTTTCTTCACAGTTGGGTGATGTTAGCTTATCACATCGTTCCTCCGTTAACACATTTTATAACTTCCACTTCCCTTAGAGCCACCATTTTAATTGACATCGGACCAAAAGTGTTTATTATTTTTGAGTTCTAGGAATAAAGAATTCCCGAAAAAAGTCAGAATACAGAAAAAGTCAGAATTCGGGATGAAGTCAGAATTCGGGATAAAGTCAGAATTCGGGATAAAGTCAGAATTCGGGATAAAGTCAGAATTCGGGATAAAGTTAGAATTCGGGATAAAGTCAGAATTCGGGATAAAGTCAGAATTCGGGATAAAGTCAGAATTCGGGATAAAGTCAGAATTCGGGATAAAGTTAGAATTCGGGATAAAGTCAGAATTCGGGATAAAGTCAGAATTCGGGATAAAGTTAGAATTCGGGATAAAGTCAGAATTCGGGATAAAGTCAGAATTCGGGATAAAGTCTGAATACAAAAATAAAGTAAGGATTTGAAAAAAAAGTCAGAATTCGGAATTATGTCGGAATTCGGAACACAGATTTTTTCGGAACACAGATTTTTTCCCCAAAAAGGCAGAATTCCCTCAAATAAGTTCCGTCAGAATTTCCCAAAAATGGAATGGGTTCTGCCTTTACCCTCGCTACATCCCTCCACCAAATGTTGTGAAAATTGCGCCAGTGGTTTTGTTGGAAATCCTGCCGACAAAAAGCAAAAGTTAATTAGGGATCTACTTCTTCACAGGATGGTGGCTTATCACATCGTTCCTCCGTTAACTCCGAGTTCCTTTGAGGCTTTGACTAACCCTACCAGTGTGTGGATGTCCTGGTTTGATTCCTGGAAAGATTAATAATACACTTTGTTTTGAACAGGGCACTGAATCAAAGGGAGAGAAACATGTTGCTTTCCAGGAAAATGGGAACGCAGGTAGGTGGAACATTTTACATTTCTCGTGGGTAATCTGACGAGTTGACCTCACTTTTGATTCTGTTTGGTTCTCAGAAAGCTCATCCGTGGCCTCAGCGGTCGTTGAAGTTGTTTCCCAGTCCCACCGGTCTCTCACTGAACACACCACAGAGTCTTCTGGAATAAACAACTCTCTGCAGTCCAACGTGGAGACCCCCAACAAGCCTGGTCAGTCCATTCAGTGTATCCTTTGTTTTCGGTGACTATATTGGATCAAGTGCTATGAGTTTGAATCTCCACATGGCAGACATTGTTGTGTCTTCTGAGGCCGACTAAATGTATAACTCGACTGGATATACTCTGGATGACTCAAGAAAGAGACCGGAGACAAGAGCTTCTAAGATCTACGTGTTTTAATTGCAAGAAAACCAACATAAGACATTTTCAAACCCTTATGACATGTACTGTATGTAGTAACGTGTGTTATCCTCTCTTATCCTTACACCTGTATCTCCTTTTTATTTTATTTTATATATTTTCTTATAACTAATGCTGTTGATATATTGTAATTTTAAGGGTGTCTATTACCATCTGGCCGGGGACAACAGCTCGAAATTAGCCATGTCTGCACCATTTACTGTTTTTGTGACAGTTCATCGATGGGGACTGTCCACGACACTATAGGCAAGGCAAGGCAAGGCAAGGCAAGGCCAGGCCAGGCAAGGCAAGGCAAGGCAAGGCAAGGCAAGGCAAGGCAAGGCAAGGCAAGGCAAGGCAAGGCAAGGCAAGGCAAGGCAAGGCAAGGCAAGGCAAGGCAAGGCAAGGCAAGGCAAGGCAAGGCAAGGCAAGGCAAGGCAAGGCAAGGCAAGGCAAGGCAAGGCAAGGCAAGGCAAGGCAAGGCAAGGCAAGGCAAGGCAAGGCAAGGCAAGGCAAGGCAAGGCAAGGCAAGGCAAGGCAAGGCAAGGCAAGGCAAGGCAAGGCAAGTTAAGTTTATTTATATAGCACTTTTCAAAACCAGGCAATTCAAAGTGCTTTACAAAAAATGAAAGACATTAAGCATTAAAAAAACTATAAATAAATAAACTAATTATAAAGTCACAGATCTTAGATAACGTACATAATTTCCTGTACTTGACCCCTATATTTGTATAAACAGTCTATTCATGTACATTCATATACTATATCCTTCTGAAACTACAGTAAGAGGCCATTTGCGTTTACAAATCATTGTTTTACCAACGTGCTTGTCAAGTCGTTAACATGTTGTGTATTATTGCTCGTGGAATTTATAGCTGTTTCAGAGTTACTGTGAAGGATCAGGAAGCACTTTTTTGTATTATTCTGACACTGCGAGCTTTCTGTAAGCTGTTGAATTTACTTTAACAAAGGATTTTTTTTCTTCACCCAAAGAACCAAAAGAAACTCCAGTTGTTGATGAACTCCTGCCCCATCTTCCAGTCACCGCCATGTTGACCAAAGAGGGCCTGAAAGCCGCCCAGTCCCATATTGCAGAAGCTCCATCAGGTGAGTGTCTCTAAGGTAGTGTCTCTACTTTAAAGAGTCCTCTCCTGCTGATGTTCAGGTGTATATCAGTATGTAGTGTCTCTACTTTAAAGAGTCCTCTCCTGCTGATGTCCAGGTGTATATCAGTATGTAGTGTCTCTACTTTAAAGAGTCCTCTCCTGCTGATGTTCAGGTGTATATCAGTATGTAGTGTCTCTACTTTAAAGAGTCCTCTCCTGCTGATGTTCAGGTGTATATCAGTATGTAGTGTCTCTACTTTAAAGAGTCCTCTCCTGCTGATGTTCAGGTGTATATCAGTATGTAGTGTCTCTACTTTAAAGAGTCCTCTCCTGCTGATGTTCAGGTGTATATCAGTATGTAGTGTCTCTACTTTAAAGAGTCCTCTCCTGCTGATGTCCAGGTGTATATCAGTATGTAGTGTCTCTACTTTAAAGAGTCCTCTCCTGCTGATGTTCAGGTGTATATCAGTATGTATTGTCTCTACTTTAAAGAGTCCTCTCCTGCTGATGTTCAGGTGTATATCAGTATGTAGTGTCTCTACTTTAAAGAGTCCTCTCCTGCTGATGTTCAGGTGTATATCAGTATGTAGTGTCTCTACTTTAAAGAGTCCTCTCCTGCTGATGTTCAGGTGTATATCAGTATGTAGTTTCCCTACTTTAAAGAGTCCTCTCCTGCTGATGTTCAGGTGTATATCAGTGTGTAGTGTCTCTACTTTAAAGAGTCCTCTCCTGCTGATGTTCAGGTGTGTATCAGAATGTAGCATCTCTACTTTAAAAAGTCCTCTCCTGATGATGTTCAGGTGTATATCAGTGTGTAGTGTCTCTACTTTAAAGAGTCCTCTCCTGCTGATGTTCAGGTGTATATCAGTATGTAGTGTCTCCACTTTAAAGAGTCCTCTCCTGCTGATGTTCAGGTGCATATCAGTATGTAGTGTCTCTACTTTAAAGAGTCCTCTCCTGCTGATGTTCAGGTGTATATCAGTATGTAGTGTCTCTACTTTAAAGAGTCCTCTCCTGCTGATGTTCAGGTGTATATCAGTTCTCATACTGTCTGTGCTTCAGCACCTCTTTTCACCCTCTGTCTGAAACCAGAGCCCAGTCTGCTCTGATTGGTTAGCTTGCCGGCCCTGTAGTGATTGGTCAACCGCTTAGAGATGTCCTGCCTCTTAGCCTATCACGTACAATGTGTTGGAGCGCTAACCAATAGAAGCACGAGTGTTATATACTGATGTCACCATGTTCCGGAAGTAAACAAAGGAGTCCAAGGCTGTAGAAACAAACCAGAAACGTTGTCATTTTCTGTTTTTCTTGTTGTGTTAATTTCTTCCTTATCCTACCCAGTGTTTATTCAGTATCATCCTCTTGTTTGCAGCTGCGTCTGTAGCGAAGGAGCTGAGGTCTGCGAAGTCTCAGGATCAGTCTGGATCAGTTTCTCAGGGTTTGGTTCATCATGCTGTCACGGCCTCGACCAGAATCAGCTCTGAGACTTCACTCAAATCTGATCCGAGTCCTGCTGCAATCCCAGAATCCCCCAGCATGAACAGAGGCGGATATCCATACACTCGAGGTGAGGTCAATGCTTTAATATATCATACTGCGCATCAGAGGTGGGACGTAGTGGAGTACAAATACTTTGTTACTACACTTACTAAGTACATTTTTCTGGTATCAGAAAGTACTTATTTTTCTGACGACTTTTTACTTTGACTTCTTACATGTTGAACCCAAATACCTGTACTTTCTACTTCTTACATGTTGAACCCAAATACCTGTACTTTCTACTTCTTACATGTTGAACTCAAATACCTGTACTTTCTACTTCTTACATGTTGAACTCAAATACCTGTACTTTCTACTTCTTACATGTTGAACTCAAATACCTGTACTTTCTACTTCTTACATGTTGAACACAAATACCTGTACTTTCTACTTCTTACATGTTGAACTCAAATACCTGTACTTTATACTTCTTACATGTTGAACTCAAATACCTGTACTTTATACTTCTCACATGTTGAACTCAAATACCTGTACTTTCTACTTCTTACATGTTGAACTCAAATACCTGTACTTTCTACTTCTTACATGTTGAACACAAATACCTGTACTTTCTACTTCTTACATGTTGAACCCAAATACCTGTACTTTCTACTTCTCTCATGTTGAACTCAAATACCTGTACTTTCTACTTCTCACATGTTGAACCCAAATACCTGTACTTTCTACTTCTTACATGTTGAACTCAAATACCTGTACTTTCTACTTCTCTCATGTTGAACTCAAATACCTGTACTTTCTACTTCTTACATGTTGAACCCAAATACCTGTACTTTCTACTTCTCACATGTTGAACTCAAATACCTGTACTTTCTACTTCTCACATGTTGAACTCAAATACCTGTACTTTCTACTTCTCACATGTTGAACTCAAATACCTGTACTTTCTACTTCTCACATGTTGAACCCACATACCTGTACTTTCTACTTCTCACATGTTGAACTCAAATACCTGTACTTTCTACTTCTCACATGTTGAACTCAAATACCTGTACTTTCTACTTCTCTCATGTTGAACTCAAATACCTGTACTTTCTACTTCTTACATGTTGAACACAAATACCTGTACTTTCTACTTCTTACATGTTGAACTCAAATACCTGTACTTTATACTTCTTACATGTTGAACTCAAATACCTGTACTTTATACTTCTCACATGTTGAACTCAAATACCTGTACTTTCTACTTCTTACATGTTGAACTCAAATACCTGTACTTTCTACTTCTTACATGTTGAACACAAATACCTGTACTTTCTACTTCTTACATGTTGAACCCAAATACCTGTACTTTCTACTTCTCTCATGTTGAACTCAAATACCTGTACTTTCTACTTCTCACATGTTGAACCCAAATACCTGTACTTTCTACTTCTTACATGTTGAACTCAAATACCTGTACTTTCTACTTCTCTCATGTTGAACTCAAATACCTGTACTTTCTACTTCTTACATGTTGAACCCAAATACCTGTACTTTCTACTTCTCACATGTTGAACTCAAATACCTGTACTTTCTACTTCTCACATGTTGAACTCAAATACCTGTACTTTCTACTTCTCACATGTTGAACTCAAATACCTGTACTTTCTACTTCTCACATGTTGAACCCACATACCTGTACTTTCTACTTCTTACATGTTGAACTCAAATACCTGTACTTTCTACTTCTCACATGTTGAACTCAAATACCTGTACTTTCTACTTCTTACATGTTGAACTCAAATACCTGTACTTTCTACTTCTTACATGTTGAACACAAATACCTGTACTTTCTACTTCTCACATGTTGAACTCAAATACCTGTACTTTCTACTTCTTACATGTTGAACTCAAATACCTGTACTTTCTACTTCTCACATGTTGAACTCAAATACCTGTACTTTCTACTTTTTACATGTTGAACTCAAATACCTGTACTTTCTACTTCTTACATGTTGAACTCAAATACCTGTACTTTCTACTTTTTACATGTTGAACTCAAATACCTGTACTTTCTACTTCTTACATGTTGAACACAAATACCTGTACTTTCTACTTCTCACATGTTGAACTCAAATACCTGTACTTTCTACTTCTTACATGTTGAACTCAAATACCTGTACTTTCTACTTCTTACATGTTGAACTCAAATACCTGTACTTTCTACTTCTCACATGTTGAACTCAAATACCTGTACTTTCTACTTCTTACATGTTGAACTCAAATACCTGTACTTTCTACTTCTCACATGTTGAACTCAAATACCTGTACTTTCTACTTCTTACATGTTGAACTCAAATACCTGTACTTTCTACTTCTTACATGTTGAACTCAAATACCTGTACTTTCTACTTCTTACATGTTGAACACAAATACCTGTACTTTCTACTTCTCACATGTTGAACTCAAATACCTGTACTTTCTACTTCTCTCATGTTGAACTCAAATACCTGTACTTTCTACTTCTCACATGTTGAACTCAAATACCTGTACTTTCTACTTCTTACATGTTGAACACAAATACCTGTACTTTCTACTTCTCACATGTTGAACTCAAATACCTGTACTTTCTACTTCTCTCATGTTGAACTCAAATACCTGTACTTTCTACTTCTCTCATGTTGAACTCAAATACCTGTACTTTCTACTTCTTACACGTTGAACTCAAATACCTGTACTTTCTACTTCTTACATGTTGAACTCAAATACCTGTACTTTCTACTTCTCTCATGTTGAACTCAAATACCTGTACTTTCTACTTCTCTCATGTTCCAAACAGCTGGTTCCTTTAGTCTGAATGTGTGTTGGTGCGTGATCATTATTCTTTAGAGTCACTGCGTGCCTATTGGTTGGAACACGATCCGTGTATCCATCACTTCCTGGTCTTCTCTAAAGAAGAGTGACCAATGGAAACGTTGTCATGTTGCCGTTGGTCACCATGGAAACATTCATTAGCTAACAATGACATTATTGTTCTATTGATATAAAGGGAGGTCAGGTACTCTTTAAAGCAGCTGCTAGCTATGGGTACTTTCTACTGAAGGACACTTCAAAGCCTCTTTACTTTGACTTGAGTGAAGAAGTTTAGTCAGTACTTCTACTTTCACCAGAGTATTTTGAAACACGAGTATCTGTACTTCTACTTGAGGAAAGGATGTGTGTACTTCTACCCTCTCTGTCTGCACATATATCTTCGGAAAGATGCATCAAAACACCTGTGAGAGGTTACTTCATGTATCGTGAGTCTTTTGAGAAATGTAGTTTTTGTGTTTTATCTGTTCAGACGTCGCGGAACCCAAACCACACCTTCCTCTTTCGGCCACGAGCAAACCCAACACAGAGTCTTCTCCTGCTGTATCATCTTCATCACCTGTTGAAACATCTTCATCACCTGCTTCTTCATCACCTGCTGTATCCTCTTCATCACCTGCTGTATCCTCTTCATCACCTGCTGCATCCTCTTCATCACCTGCTGTATCCTCTTCATCACCTGCTGTATCCTCTTCATCACCTGCTGCATCCTCTTCATCACCTGCTGTATCCTCTTCATCACCTGCTGCATCCTCTTCATCACCTGCTGCATCCTCTTCATCACCTGCTGTATCCTCTTCAAGTCTCCCAGCTTCTAAGGAGTCTAGCGTAAAGCCGGGGGAATATCCCTTTAAGAGATGTGAGTTCAGCTGGTGATCCGTCTCTGGGTTAAAGGTCCCGGTCTATGTTTGAGGCTCACGTATTATTAAAAATTATTATTTTAATACAAATATATTTGTATTTATAAATATTTTTTTATTATTGTTTCACATTAAAAAATACATTTTGATTTAAGGCTATTTCAAATTGTATTTCAATGTATTATTTGATAACACTTATTACAATTGTTGACATATATTATATATTATTCTGCTTTTCATTTAAGGTTTTAAGTTAAGCTTGTTTCTTTTTCTTTTTCTATTTCTAAATATTTTGATAAAGTCAATAACATTTTTAAAAGGGTTTAAAATATCTATATTTTTAATGATCTGTTTTCCAACATTTGCCACTTTTACGCTTGTTTTTTTGTGTCTTTCGAATGAATAATAAATCCTTTTCTTCTCATTAATTTAGTACCAGTTCTCAAGACGCCCAGTCCCAGTCTGAAGAGGAGTGTGAGCTTCCCTCAGCCCGCAGGTAGCGCACTATCGGCCCGTCCACACGGCAGCGCCGCGTGCTTAACGGAGACGCTTCCCCTTCTCTTTGAATGGGCTGACGTCACGCTTTGCCGCCGTTGCTCGCTTCGAAAGTTGAGAAAAGTGAAACTGTTCAAGCGTCAACGGAAGCGCCAGCCAATCAAATCAAATGCCAGTACAAGCGCTAGCCAATCAAACCGCGTGCTTGGGTGTCCGGGGCGGGAGGTTAATGTGATTGGTTGTCGGTCGCACGCCAGACACGCCCACCGGCAAGCTTCAACGCGCGCTGCCGTGTGGACGCACCGTAAAGATACATTTATTAAAGCAACAACAGCGTTTAAAAGTATGTCCTTTTGTTGTTGTTGTTGTTGTTGTTGTTGTTGTAGCTTTGAATGCAGGATATTTTAAATGATTTGGGTTTCTTTTACTCTTTGAATGTATCTTCTGCCATCAAATTGAAATGAGCTTTTTGGCTATAATCTGGCATCTCTTCTGTTTTTGAGACATGAATGTCTTTGTATGCATGGTCCTTGTTAAGATATTTAATAATACACATCATAATAATCTCTGTTTTCTGTTTCTGCAGAGAAGTTACTTCCCTCCAAATCAATCATCAAACCTGGTTTCTCACCGAGTTTGGACAAGTGAGAATAAACACGTACTGACTGATGTTAACTATAGGCCTCTTTGAAGCCCGTCCGCAGCCTCAGTTCACGTGCGCCTGCTGTCCCCTGTGTGTCCTCAGGAAGGTGAATAGGGCGCCAGGCGTGGAGTTTAAACAGGGATTAATGAAATCTCAAACGCTGCCTCGCTCTAACAGCGCTCAGGCCAAGCGCGCGCTGTTCGAGAGAATGAACTCCGAGCCCATTAAGTGAGTTCTCCATGTCTACGTCAACATGTGTCCCCTCTTCTTCATGTCTCTTCTACATCAACATGTGTCCCCTCTTCTTCATGTCTCTTCTACATCAACATGTGTCCCCTCTTCTTCATGTCTCTTCTACGTCAACATGTGTCCCCTCTTCTTCATGTCTCTTCTACATCAACATGTGTCCCCTCTTCTTCATGTCTCTTCTACGTCAACATGTGTCCCCTCTTCTCCATGTCTCTTCTACGTCAACATGTGTCCCCTCTTCTTCATGTCTCTTCTACGTCAACATGTGTCCCCTCTTCTTCATGTCTCTTCTACATCAACATGTGTCCCCTCTTCTCCATGTCTCTTCTACGTCAACATGTGTCCCCTCTTCTCCATGTCTCTTCTACGTCAACATGTGTCCCCTCTTCTTCATGTCTCTTCTACGTCAACATGTGTCCCCTCTTCTCCATGTCTCTTCTACGTCAACATGTGTCCCCTCTTCTTCATGTCTCTTCTACGTCAACATGTGTCCCCTCTTCTTCATGTCTCTTCTACATCAACATGTGTCCCCTCTTCCCCATGTCTCTTCTACGTCAACATGTGTCCCCTCTTCTTCATGTCTCTACATCAACATGTGTCCCCTCTTCCCCATGTCTCTTCTACGTCACCATGTGTCCCCTCTTCCCCATGTCTCTTCTACATCAACATGTGTCCCCTCTTCTTCATGTCTCTTCTACATCAACATGTGTCCCCTCTTCCCCATGTCTCTTCTACATCAACATGTGTCCCCTCTTCCCCATGTCTCTTCTACATCAACATGTGTCCCCTCTTCTCCATGTCTCTTCTACATCAACATGTGTCCCCTCTTCTCCATGTCTCTTCTACATCAACATGTGTCCCCTCTTCTCCATGTCTCTTCTACATCAACATGTGTCCCCTCTGTGGACAGAGACTCTGAAAGCTTCAGGAACAAAGATTCTCTCTCTTTTTGATCCATTTCTATAAAAACCTGTCTGAAAATGAGCTGATCAGATTGTGGCCACTTTGTGATGTCATAACGATGTGTTGTCTTGTGTAACCATTAGCCAATCAGCAACAAGGTACCCGGCTCCTTATTTTCATCCAAAGTAACAGACAGAGAATCAGCACTTTGGAAACAGGGCTGAAACAGAGGGGATTATGGGTAATGCTGCACTGATCTGTTTGGTGTTTCAGCCAATCAGAGACAGGCTCTGTGTATATCTGAGACCTGTGAGATATGGATGAGAGACAGTATGATCGAGGACCTTTAAAATATGATTTCCATTTGATCCCATATCACTGACATGTTTTCCTTTCTGTTGAACAGACCGAAGGACTCGAAGCCGAAGCTGAAGCGCTCTCAGAGTTTCGGACCTTCGAGCGCCAGCGGGATAAAACAGATGCTGCTTGAGTGGTGCCGCTCCAAGACCATCGGATATCAGGTCACACTCCACATATTCAGTGTTTTCTCAATAACAGCTTCGTACTAAATAAACCAAGGTCTTGACTCACAATATTGATTTAAAAATGGTCGAGTTGCCTTCCTTAAGAAAAAATTATCCGTTCCACTGCGTACCACCGTTCTTCTTCGGCTGTTCCCTTTAGTGTGTACTTCCTGTGCGTCGTCTTCTGCTGTTCCCTTTAGTGTGTACTTCCTGTCTGTCTTCTTCTGCTGTTCCCTTTAGTGTGTACTTCCTGTGCGTCGTCTTCTGCTGTTCCCTTTAGTGTGTACTTCCTGTCTGTCTTCTTCTGCTGATTTCTCTGACGTCCAGCTCTCTGTCTTTTAACCTCTGTCCTTCTCTTATTCACTTTTTTCTTTACTGGGGACAGTTGAGCCTAGTTTAGACATAGTCCCTTGATCCTCCTTAGCAACAGTCTGCTCCCCTTTGCAACGACCTGCTCTCCTTAGCAACGGTCTGCTCCCCTTAGCAATGGTCCGCTCTCTTTAGCAACGCTCTGCTCTCCTTAGCAACAGTCTGCCCCCCTTAGCAACGGTCTGCTCCCCTTAGCAACGGTCTGCTCTCTTTAGCAACGGCCTGCTCTCCTTAGCAACAGTCTGCTCCCCTTAGCAACAGTCTGCTCCCCTTAGCAACGGTCTGCTCCCCTTTGCAATGGACTGCTTTCCTTAGCTACAGTCTGCTCCCCTTAGCAACGGCCTGCTTTCCTTAGCAACGGTCTGCATGCTGCTCTCTTTAGCAACACTCTGCTTGCGAAAATTGCAAACCTCTGGAATGTCAGAATAGACCAATCAGAATTGTGTATTCAACTGTCTATAACGGAAACTGAATAAACCGTATATCAGATGAAATATGATGCTGTTTTTATGTTGTTTTTTCTCTCAGAACATCGATATGCAGAACTTCTCGTCCAGCTGGAGCGATGGGATGGCGTTCTGCGCTCTCGTTCACTCCTTCTTCCCGCTGGACTTTGATTACAACACGCTGGAACCAAAGAACCGCAAACAGAACCTGGAGCAGGCGTTCACCACCGCAGAGTGAGTACTCTGCAGTATTTGTTCTATGAGTAGAAGTATGAGTAGCTCAAGGTAAAGGAAGTACAATTCTTCTTTTAAAGGAACCACTGTTTGGTTTCTTCTCAGCGAGTATTTTTGATATTCAAATCAGAAAGGTGTTAAAAAATAACGCAAGGCTAAAATGTATTTGCTTTATTTCATGGTCGACAGTATATATGTGCAGACGATTAAAAAAAAGCCGTACAAATAATACTTTTCCTTTTTAATATGTTTTTTCTTTTCTAAATATGAATCATTGTTGAACATTTGAAAATAAAAAGGGACGTTATTTTGTTATTATATATTTTTTTCCCATTTAATTGATTTGTTTTCAATTACATCATTTTTAAAAATAAGTAATTTATTTATCTAACAATATGAAAAAAGTACTTTTTCTAAATCTAAGGTATCTTTGAAATAATTCTGTCCTTAAAATGTGTCGATTTTTTAAGAAATGAACTGAACATTTCAAAATTAAGATTTTTTATTTTACATACAGGTAACTTGAAGAGATCGAGTACATCTCTAACTCGTATTTTGCAATCCTGTTGTCTTTCAGCAGGAACCTTTTGGAGTATTTACACTTTATTTATTGTGCGTTTCAGGAAGCAGGCGGACTGTCTGCGTCTGATCGAGGTCGAGGACATGCTGGTGATGGGCGACAGGCCGGACGCGATGTGTGTGTTCACCTACGTCCAGTCTCTGTACAACCACCTGAAGACGTTCGAGTAACTCTGTATCAGAGGAGATTATACATTAAAGGTCACCTATTATGCAAAATCCACTTTCTCCATGTCTCTTCTACATCAACATGTGTCCCCTCTTCTCCATGTCTCTTCTACATCAACATGTGTCCCCTCTTCTCCATGTCTCTTCTACATCAACATGTGTCCCCTCTTCTTCATGTCTCTTCTACATCAACATGTGTCCCCTCTTCTCCATGTCTCTTCTACATCAACATGTGTCCCCTCTTCTTCATGTCTCTTCTCCATCAACATGTGTCCCCTCTTCTTCATGTCTCTTCTACATCAACATGTGTCCCCTCTTCTTCATGTCTCTTCTACATCAACATGTGTCCCCTCTTCTCCATGTCTCTTCTACATCAACATGTGTCCCCTCTTCTCCATGTCTCTTCTACATCAACATGTGTCCCCTCTTCTCCATGTCTCTTCTCCATCAACATGTGTCCCCTCTTCTTCATGTCTCTTCTACATCAACATGTGTCCCCTCTTCTTCATGTCTCTTCTACATCAACATGTGTCCCCTCTTCTTCATGTCTCTTCTACATCAACATGTGTCCCCTCTTCTCCATGTCTCTTCTACATCAACATGTGTCCCCTCTTCTTCATGTCTCTTCTACATCAACATGTGTCCCCTCTTCTTCATGTCTCTTCTACATCAACATGTGTCCCCTCTTCTTCATGTCTCTTCTACATCAACATGTGTCCCCTCTTCTCCATGTCTCTTCTACATCAACATGTGTCCCCTCTTCTTCATGTCTCTTCTACATCAACATGTGTCCCCTCTTCTTCATGTCTCTTCTACATCAACATGTGTCCCCTCTTCTTCATGTCTCTTCTACATCAACATGTGTCCCCTCTTCTTCATGTCTCTTCTACATCAACATGTGTCCCCTCTTCTTCATGTCTCTTCTACATCAACATGTGTCCCCTCTTCTCCATGTCTCTTCTACATCAACATGTGTCCCCTCTTCTTCATGTCTCTTCTACATCAACATGTGTCCCCTCTTCTTCATGTCTCTTCTCACATCAACATGTGTCCCCTCTTCTTCATGTCTCTTCTACATCAACATGTGTCCCCTCTTCTTCATGTCTCTTCTACATCAACATGTGTCCCCTCTTCTGTCTCTCATCAACATGTGTCCCCTCTTCTCCATGTCTCTTCTACATCAACATGTGTCCCCTCTTCTCCATGTCTCTTCTACATCAACATGTGTCCCCTCTTCTTCATGTCTCTTCTACATCAACATGTGTCCCCTCTTCTCCATGTCTCTTCTACATCAACATGTGTCCCCTCTTCTCCATGTCTCTTCTACATCAAACATGTGTCCCCTCTTCTCCATGTCTCTTCTACATCAACATGTGTCCCCTCTTCTCCATGTCTCTCTACATCAACATGTGTCCCCTCTTCTTCATGTCTCTTCTACATCAACATGTGTCCCCTCTGTGGAAAGAGACTCTGAAAGCTTTCAGGAACAAAGATTTTCTCTCTTTTTGATCCATTTCTATAAAAACCTGTCTGAAAACGAGCTGATCAGATTTTGGCCACTTTGTGATGTCATAACGATGTTTTGTCTCGTGTAACCATTAGCCAATCAGCAACCAGGGTAACCACTGAAAAGCAGTATAATAGGAGACCTTTAATAACCACGTGTGTCATGTATACTTTGAATAAGCTGCTGTTTGAACCACATGAGCATTTAGTGTTTGATAAAGCAGTTTTTCCTTTAGTATTTTTGATTCAGTTTCTTATCACGTGTATCGTCACGCTAATATTGCTGTATTGTTTTGTAGTTCTCAAATGCTGTAACCAAAGAAAGGTACGATTAAAGCTTGTAATAGCTGCTGTCTGTTGATCAATCAGTGTTAAGAAAAGACTTGTGAGTATAGGGACACTTAGGGTTAAGTGTATGGCATGACACCCAGAGGTTAAAGGTACTTTAAAATGTCAAAGAGACATATGGTAAGTGTACGTCTGCAAAGGACAGAAGCGAGAGACGATAGTGAGGAATAACAGAAACAGAACTGGTGTTGTGTGTTGCGGTGAGTAATGCTGGGAAACGTTGATGTGTTTCTGCAATAATGTGATTCTCACGATCTGCTTTTAAATATCGAGTGGTGCTTTTTCATTCTAAGTATGCACGGCTGTTGGAGAACCATTCATACAAATCTTGATGGATTTTGTACATAGCATTGTGGTCGTGTTGGAAAATAAAACCTTTCGAAAGTTGTATGTTTGAACTGAGAAAGATTTGTTAAATAATAGTTTATATTAGACTGTTTGTTGCCATCTAGTGGTTGAACACGTGTAATGGGCCAATAGCTGCTCATGTTCAGGTCATATGTATATGTTACTCTGACATGTTTACAGGTTTTACTGTTAAGAGAAATTCTCTCTGGAGGGATTTTAGCCTTTGCAGACCATTTACATGCACTACACCCTATATAACACGGTAGAGGGAAATCAAAACCCAAAATGCAGAGTATGGCCTCTTTAACACATATGTTTCCTCCATCCTGCCATAATGTTTTAACCTTCCTTACAAGCCTTTTTTAAGAATATTTTTTTCCCCGCATTTTTGGGATCTGTGTTTGACGATGCAATTTTTATTTTACTGTTAAGACACTAATTTAGCTTGTACTCAAAAAATGCAATGTCTGTGAATGTTTAGGCTTAAGAGAATATTATTAACCAGGTGGTAAATTAAAGTGGTAACTTCAAAATACCACATCGTTTTGAGTTTAGGATTTAAATGTTATAAGCAGGATAAATACGGCTCGAAAAGCACATAATAAATAATAACTGGCACCAGTATAAATGGCTTAGAGCAGCGGTTCCTAACCTTTTTCAGCTCAGGGCCCACTTAAGAATCAAAAAAATGTTTGCGGCCCACATTCAACCATAAACAGTACGGAGGCTAAATAAAGTTCTGATTGGTCGATTCAGAACCTGTGACACGTTGTAAATCCAGTATAACAGGTAATTATGGTCAACGACTGTAATGACCGTTGCTAAGGACTGTAATGACCGTTGCTAAGGAGGATCAAGAAAGAAAAAGGAAAAGAGGTTCAAAAAATTAAATAATCTTAATCGTGAAAATGTTTCCACACAAATCATAATGTTTTGCAAATTATTTGGCGGCAAATATTGAATTTACATTTACACCTTTTAATATTTTATTTGGGCTTTTAGAAGACCGCACACAGTTAATAAATACAACTCTTCTTCTGGCTAAAATACATATTTTAAAACTCAATCAAGGAGTAATCTTAATTTAAGGTGTTTGAAGAGTAGATTCAAAATACAATTTCTTTTAGAAAAAAGTATTGCCACAAAAAATCTGAGGCTCATCACACCATGAAATGGGAAAGAATGAGCTCTAACGAAGAGTGGGATTAAAGGAACAATACATATGCCATGTTGTGTTTTTGGTGGTTGTTGGTTGTCAACGTATTTTTGTTTGTGAAATGTTGCAGTGATCCTCCTGACTGTATCTTTATTTCTCCTGATTTTGTTTCGTTGTTGTCTGAGATGGGAATGTCACCTCCTATTGTTATTGTTATGTCCATGTGTGTGTCTTTAGCCTGTACCCAAAAGAAAAGTGGCGGCCCACTTGCAATGCCTTCGCGGACCACTAGTGGGCCGCGGCCTACGGGTTGGGAACCGCTGGTTTAGAGTATTGAACAGTCCTTACAGTTATTGTTTATTTAGTAGTATTTTCACGCCATATTTGTCCTGCTGATCACATTTAAATCCTAAGGAATGACTCAAAACAATGTGGTATTTGAAAGAAAAGGAAAAACTAAAAAAACTGTAGATTTAAATTGATTTATTTTTTAAATAAAGTAGTAGAATATTTATCAAATTGACATTTGGTTTTAGTTGCCCTCTTATTTTTAATAGTGGTGCAATATTGTTGTAACTCTAAGTAAAAAAAATGCTTAATTTGTTTAAGAGTCGGAATTTATTAAATCAGAATCGTTCATTCGTATCTACGGAGTTTTCCAAGATGCATTCACAGCTTCAAAGTTTAATATTAACCCGAAGCAAATTAAGTTGTAATTTTGAATAGCGCACTGTTTTGAGTAATTCCTTATGATTTTATTTAATGTGTTTATGTTGTAAGTAGTACGAATACCTGTTGAAAGGCATACTGAATAAATAATGAGTGTCAGCACTCGCCATTGTAAAGGGGCTGTAATGTAAAAGTAGTGGAAGAATCGTTAAGTCGTATTTACGGAGTTTTTTGAGGGAGCGTGAACGCACCGCTTCCCATTGACCATGCATCCCTTCCGGTAGATGAGGTCAACTTTTCCCCAGATCCGCCATTTCAGTCCCGGAGTTTGTAGTTGCACTTTAGTTTTGACTTTATTTCTGACTCTTTTTAACGTGTTTGTGGATACAACAGAAGTCCCACCAACTAACAGAGACATCATACATTACTCCTGGAAGTTTTGGTGTTGTGTATATTCTTGTTTTTCCAGGAGGAAGCTGGTTAATCCACGAAAGTTTTTGCATGAGTTTCGGATTTATAGGCTGAGCAGGACCCGGGTTCGAATCCTGCTCGCGGACGAATTTTACTGCATGTCATCCATTCTGTGAATACAAAGCACTGGTTGCACAAAGAAGGAATAAGGAATAAAAGGCCTTTAAAAGCCTCGGTGGGGATTTTCACAGTCATGGCGGGTAACTTTGACGCTGAGGACCGTGGGAGCTGGTTTTGGGGCAGATTGAGCAGGCAGGAAGCCGTTTCTCTGCTCCAGGGAGGCCGGCATGGCGTGTTTTTAGTCCGGGAATCCATCACCAGTCCGGGGGATTACGTGCTGTCCGTGTCTGAAAACTCAAAAGTGTCCCATTATATCATCAACAGTATCAGCAACAACCGGCAGTCTGGATCAGGTAACTGTTCAGTTTATTTATAGCAAGGGATTTCACTAAAACACACCTGATTTCCGTTTTTAACAGTGGAATGCTTTGATTTATCTTACAACCGCCAAACTGCCTTTATGAAATGCCTAATTTAACGTGTTCTTGGGAAATCTGAAGACAATCGTACTCTTTTTAAGGAAGAATTCAGATATATATGTGTTTTTGGATTGTATTCCTAACATCGGGTTGTAATTATAAAGCAAACTATTTCAGTAAAGACTCCTAATAGTGTTTTTCCATTTTTAACAGCTTTGATTTAGCTGCGTTATCTTCCAACCGCCAAACCCCCTTTATGAATGACCTGATTTAACGTGTTTTGAGGAAATCTAAAATAAATCGTACTCTTTCTCCGATTTCTTTTTAAATCTGTATGTTGTAGGAATGTATTCTCAACATCGGCTTATATATCATGTAATAATACTCACTATTTTGGCCAAACATGACAACTTTAACATGTGGTTGTTCCCGCCCACCGTGGTGTTTTCTAACCGGTAACTGGCGAGCTACTGTTAGAAAAGAAGAGTATACAGTGCTACTACTCTTTACTGAAACTAAATGTTGGTATTTTTATGAAGCCGATTAAAGTAACCGTTTAAAATAAAGCCACGAGTACCACTATGAACTAAATATGTATGGTAACTGTTCCGTTATAGCGCCGTTAAGTTACATGGGTTACTTTTTAAATGGAGTCTGGTGTAGTTTTTCCATGGGAGTGCGCCGGACGTTGATGTAAATTGTAGTATAGTGGCCAAACTGTGGTACTACAACTTCCGTGTCAGTCCGTGACGTCACATTGACCTACATTATGAATTGCTATTTTTTTACACAACACCCATATTACTCCGCTGTAACAGTTATCACAGCCATATTACTCCATTGTTACACCATTATTAAACGCATATTACACCCTTATTATACCCATGTTACACTGTTATTAGACCATTAAAACACACATTTTACACATGGACACAGCCTGTCAAATACATGTATCCCCCACATGTAAAGGTACGTTTACTAATTAACTTGCTATCAAGAACCAATTCAAATTCCACTATATCAACTATACTTTCTCCTTATGTAGTTTTGAGGCGGTGTTTTGTCCTCACGCAGGCAGTAGATTCAAGGCTTTTGTACATAGCTACAGTGTAGATATGTCAATGAAAATGTTAGGTCACAGGCTCCTCCAACAATGCAACACAATAAAACAGATAACATAGTGAATACAAAGAAGTAGGAAGGTACTTGCTTTAGGGATTGAATGGGACTGGGCAGGCTGAGCTGTCACGGCTGGAAGGTGACTGGGGAGATTGGTGTTTCAGGAATGTTTTTGATCCTGAGGTCTGCTGCGAGTAAATCATCCATTGTGAGCCATGACAGCGAGGAACATTACCCAGTTGTGTTAGCTGTTGTTTAAACTAGAAGAGAATAAAGTTGCAACGTGTGAAACTAGAAGGGGCTAAACCTCCACCAATGGCGTGTGTCCACTCTGGGATCCCTCTGTCTGATACAACATGTAATGGCTTCTTAATTGAAACTTCCAACAAGGAAATCATGGCCAGTATTTTTTTCTGTAATCCTGCTGAAAAATAAACAAACTAACCGGCACTCGACTCAAATGCGAATGTACTGCTTGAACATGTTGGCCAAAACGATCTAGTGTTTGAAATGTGCTTGAAAGTGTTGTGGCCTAATGTCACTCCGTTGATTGCTATTATTGATTGGATTGGGTCATCCTGTGGTATATCCATTTCTGTCGTCCTGTAGAGACTTTGTTATGTGGTCTTTGCCAAGTTCACTATCCTTTCTACTAAGTTAGGCTTTTATTATCCTGATTATTTCAAGAGGAAAGACACTGCCGGTTCCCTTGTCTACAAGTCAGCGTTTTTGTTGTGTCCTTCTTACTGTCCAGTGGGGCTGTATCCGAATATTCGTTCGTTGGCGTACTATTCGGGTTTCAATTTCGTCATTCGTTTCGTTTGTTTTTTCTCTCAAATTGAATTCATTGAAATCTCCGATATCAACGTAAGAGCTTGTGCCAACACTAAACGTTATCGTTTACTTTCTCCGTCTTTATATGTAGGTATTACCTTTCTCCGTTAATCTCCGTCACGTTGTTTCCATAGCAACAACGACTTCCTGTCAACAGCGCTAACTCTCCTTCAAAATAAAAGCATGTCCATGAAGAGGAAGCCAAGCCAAATGACACGTAAAACATAGACAACTGCAACGAAAGTAACACACACAATGCCATATCCTTTTCAATTTCAAAGAACACCCTCTGAGGTCGAGTATGTCATATCTACACTGTAGCCTTTTAAACTTAAAACTAACCCCCCTCTCTTCCACCAGGTTTGGCTCCTCCTCGGTTTCGGATCGGCGACCAGGAGTTCGAGGCGCTTCCCGCCCTGCTGGAGTTTTACAAAATCCACTATCTGGACACCACCACGCTCATAGAGCCCATAAACAAATCCAAACACACGGGGTTCGTCAGCGCGTCGGCCGGCCCTCCCGTTCAGTCCGACGAGGCCGAGTTCGTCCGGGCGCTTTTCGATTTCCCCGGAAACGATGACGAGGATCTTCCTTTCAAAAAAGGCGACATCTTGAGAGTTCTGGAAAAACCCGAAGAGCAATGGTGGAACGCAGCGAACCAGGTATATTTTCTACTTTCTCTACATCCAAACCTTTTCACCGAGGGCCGCATACAGAAAAATATACGAGGGCTGGGCCGCTCACTAGACGTATATCGCCTCATCAGTTCAGTTATAAGTTGGCGACATCAATCAAATGTAGGTGCATGATGCCTGTGAGTGTTGGCAGCTCATCTCTTAAAGCAGACGCCTCAGATTTATTATAATAAGGAGAAATGAGAAGGGTTTCTTTCAAGCTTGTGATGGAAATAAGTTATTGGGCTTTTTGCTTATCAACTAAGATTTGTTGGAGAATGTTTCCAACTGAATATATTTGAAAAGTAGTTTCATTAACACATGAATACTACTGTGTAATGCATTCTTACATTTATATTTAAGAAGTACAATATAAGACGATCACAACTTTCTTTTGGGGGCCATATTTCATGATACTTTTTTAACTAGCTGAGGGCCGATTCAAAATGGTCCGTAGTTTCGACAAACCTGCTCCACATGTATATTTTCTACTTTCCCTTTACTTTATTTTTTGCCCCGTTTGGTTGTTTGTTCGTCACCATGTAAAGCGGCCTTGGGTCCTTTGAAAGGCGCGATACAAATGTAATCTATTATTATTACTTTCCTTTTTTTCAATATATATATATATCTTTTGACATTTGACCGCAAACAGTTTTTTCAAGACATAGCGATTGTACATCTTAAGTTTGTCTGTCCATCCATCCATCCATCCATCCATCCATCTTCTCCCGCTTCTCCGTGGTCTGGTCTCAGAGGTAGCAGTTCCAGCAGAGAGCCCCAAACTTTCTTTTCCCTGGCGACATCAACCAGCTCTGACTGGGGGGGTCCCAAGGCGCTCCCAGGCCAGAAGAGATATAGTCCCTCCACCTGGTCCTAGGTCTACCCCTCGGTCTCCTCCCAGCTGGACGTGCCTGGAACACCTCCCTAGGGAGGCGCCCAGGTGGCATCCTAACTAGGTGCCCGAACCACCTCAACTGGCTCCTTTCGACGCGAAGGAGGAGCGGCTCAACTCCGAGTCCCTCCCTGATGACCGAACTTCTCACCTTATCCCTAAGGGAGACGGCAGCCACCCGGCGGAGAAAACCCATCTCGGACGCTTGTATCCGCGATCTCGTTCTTTCGGTCATGACCCATCCTTCATGACCACAGGTGAGGGTAGGAACGAACACGGCCCGGTAGACAGAGAGCTTTGCCTTCCGGCTCAGCTCCCTTTTCGTCACAGCGGTGCGGTAAAGCGACTGCAGTACCGCTCCCGCTGCTCCGATTCTCCGGCCCATCTCACGCTCCATTGTTCCCTCACTCGAGAACAAGACCCCGAGATACTTGAACTCCTTCACTTGGGGTGAGGACTCATTCTTTACTTGGAGTGGACAGTCCATCGGTTTCCTGCTGACAACCATGGCCTCAGATTTGGAGGTGCTGATCCTCATCCCAGCCGCTTCACACTCGGTTGCGAACCGATCCAGTGAGTGCTGAAGGTCGCAGACCGATGAAGCCATCAGAACCACATCGTTGTCTGTCCGAAACGCCTAAAAAGTACGAAAAATGCGAACATTATGGAGCGGTCGGGACATGAGGCCGATGAGGTTTTACGACATCAGTCCACTTTCTCCATCCAATAGCTCCAGTTTGTGATTGACAGATTATCCTCTCCATTTTGTATATTTTCTCCTTTCTTGTTTATTTCTAGTCTTTTAATTTGTATTGATTTGCCTTTCTGTCTTTTTATGCTGCTGCAACACAAACATTTCCCAAATTGGGATCAATAAAGTACTTCTTATCGTATTGTTTCGTAGGAAGGTCGTGCCGGGATGATTCCAGTCCCGTACGTTGAAAAGTACCGACCCGCCTCACCCACTGGTACCAGTCCAGTTACTGGTGCTGCTGGAGGGGTTTCAGGCCCCACGGATCCATCGGGGGCCCCTTCAGGAAACCCTCTGGGGGAACCGGGGCCATACGCTCAGCCCGTGGTGAACGCTCAGCTGCCCAATCTACAGAACGGACCCGTTTTCGCCAGAGCGATCCAGAAGAGAGTTCCCAACGCCTACGACAAGACGGCGCTCTCTTTGGAGGTAGTGTTTTTTTCTTTTTTAATGTTATATTTTTTAGTGTCTCATAGACACTTTTTTCTGTTTATGTCCGTCTTACTGCCCAGCTTGGATGACATATTAAGTAGGTACTGTATGGTGTAGTGCAGGAATGAGTCCTAAACTCCGTAATCAGTCAGCATCGACGGTTGCTTACAAGTGTCTAAATGAGACGACTAAACGCCATCACGACGAACATTAGCCTCCTTTAGCTTAGCGGTGGTGCCGTGAAGTCATGTGACCGTGCTGTAGTTCCTTTATAGCGTAACATTAGCCACCTTTAGCTTAGCGGTGGTGACGTGAAGTCATGTGACCGTGCTGTAGTTCCTCTATAGCCCAACATTAGCCACCTTTAGCTTAGCGGTGGTGACGTGAAGTCATGTGACCGTGCTGTAGTTCCTCTATAGCCCAACATTAGCCACCTTTAGCTTAGCGGTGGTGACGTGAAGTCATGTGACCGTGCTGTAGTTCCTTTATAGCCCAACATTAGCCTCCTTTAGCTTAGCGGTGGTGACGTGAAGTCATGTGACCGTGCTGTAGTTCCTTTATAGCCCAACATTAGCCACCTTTAGCTTAGCGGTGGTGACGTGAAGTCATGTGACCGTGCTGTAGTTCCTTTATAGCCCAACATTAGCCTCCTGTAGCTTAGCGGTGGTGACGTGAAGTCATGTGACCGTGCTGTAGTTCCTTTATAACCCAACATTAGCCTCCTTTAGCTTAGCGGTGGTGACGTGAAGTCATGTGACCGTGCTGGAGTTCCTTTATAGCCCAACATTAGCCTCCTTTAGCTTAGCGGTGGTGACGTGAAGTCATGTGACCGTGCTGTAGTTCCTTTATAGCCCAACATTAGCCACCTTTAGCTTAGCGGTGGTGAACTCCCATTGGCTGTTGGTGGTGGGAACCATGAAGATGCTAAAATATAGCTTCCCTGCACCACTCTCTCCTCTGTTTTTTTGTTTGTGGTTCTCTTCTCAGTGTAGATTGTCCCGGTTGTTAATGGCTTACTCATGCATGTGAGAACACACACACACACACACACACACACACACAGTGTCTTTAGAAAGCTGTACACATGAACACACTCTCAGTGGAGATGGCACTATAGAGATCCTCTTTATGAGCACTGTTTACGGCCCAGTGGATATATGTGAGTGTATCATTGTACATTCATTAGCAGTGGAGCGCCAAGTCCAACGCTTTCTCATGGAACAGAAACATAAACAGTGCTTGTTTATTTAGTTGGTAAACTGCAACAATAGTGGTGGTTAATGTTGTTGTTCTAACAGTGATATAAAGACCGTGTGTCCACATCACACACACCCATCGAACAATGTCAACTATATGGTGGGTTATGGGCTCAACGTGCCAAAAACACACAACTCAAAAACTACATTTATTACTGCTGCCGGTAAAGATGGAACCCTTGATGCCGTTTCTTGTTAGCTGTCATGCTATTTAGGTAGCCTGTATGGATGCACAATTAACTAAATGTAATCCAAAATATGTGTTAATATTATTTAGAATAATGTATTGTTGAGCTGCAGAGATATCCGGTTCTACAAATAGCATTCTGCAGACTTATCGACAAATATGTGTGTGGTTTCGATCCTTTTGATCTGTGTGTTCATCGGCTGCATGATGTCTGATGACCTTTCTGTCATTGGCACTGCACGATCAACCAGTCCACAATGTTCCTGCCTGTCAATCAAAAGTGTGTGTGTGTGTGTGTGTGGCAGTGGGGTCAATCCATTTAACGTCAATATAGTTCTTACTATTCCAGACACATCCAACAGTCTGATTCCATAACAACAGTCTGATTCCATAACGACAGTCTGATTCCATAACGACAGTCTGATTCCATAACAACAGTCTGATTCCATAACAACAGTCTGATTCCATAACGACAGTCTGATTCCATAACGACAGTCTGATTCCATAACAACAGTCTGATTCCATAACAACAGTCTGATTCCATAACGACAATCTGATTCCATAACAACAGTCTGATTCCATAACAACAGTATGATTCCATAACAACAGTCTGATTCCATAACAACAGTCTGATTCCATAACAACAGTCTGATTCCATAACAACAGTCTGATTCCATAACAACAGTCTGATTCCATAACGACAGTCTGATTCCATAACAACAGTCTGATTCCATAACAACAGTCTGATTCCATAACAACAGTCTGATTCCATAACGACAGTCTGATTCCATAACAACAGTCTGATTCCATAACAACAGTCTGATTCCATAACGACAATCTGATTCCATAACAACAGTCTGATTCCATAACAACAGTCTGATTCCATAACAACAGTCTGATTCCATAACGACAGTCTGATTCCATAACAACAGTCTGATTCCATAACAACAGTCTGATTCCATAACGACAGTCTGATTCCATAACAACAGTCTGATTCCATAACAACAGTCTGATTCCATAACGACAATCTGATTCCATAACGACAATCTGATTCCATAACAACAGTATGATTCCATAACGACAGTCTGATTCCATAACGACAGTCTGATTCCATAACGACAGTCTGATTCCATAACGACAGTCTGATTCCATAACGACAGTCTGATTCCATAACGACAGTCTGATTCCATAACGACAGTCTGATTCCATAACGACAGTCTGATTCCATAACAACATTCAAAACCCAACTGTTCAAACTGGCATTTTCTCTATAAGCTGTACCCTGTGTCCTTTTGTAGTCCATTTCCTGTTGTTTGTCTTGTCTTACCCCGGCTGATACTTCACTAAATCGAATGTTTTAATTTGTAAGGTAAAATTGTGAATGTAAATCTGTAACCCTGTAAGGTGTCCTTGGGTGTTTTGAAAGGCGCCCCCCAAAATAAATGTATTATTATTATTACTGTGGGCGATTGTACATATTCTATTTACATGTATGTAGACTTCTTGCACTACTTTTTATTGTATTGTATGTGTTGCATTGTTGGAGGAGCTCAGGTCAGAAGAATTTCATTGCCGTTTCTACACTGTAGCTTTGAGCGTAAGACAATAAAACCTTTGAATCTTGGGATTATTGTACAACCCTCATCGTACCCTTGGACTTATCTTTTATGTTGTCTCTCCACAGGTGGGAGACATGGTGAAAGTGACCAAGATCAACGTGAACGGGCAGTGGGAGGGAGAGTGTAAAGGCAAGCGAGGCCATTTCCCTTTCACACACGTCCGACTGCTGGAACTAAACAACCCCGAGGACGAGAGCTGAGAAACACACACACACATTAACACACACACACACACACACACCATCCTCTGGTTCTTATGTCACGCTCGGGGAAACATCTAACACACGACGTGACTGGATGTCGTCGCTTTGAAGAGTTTACACTAAGGTGAGACTGATATCGGTTAGCATATGTTAGCTTAGCATTGCACACTGCCCTCCGTTACCTGCCTCCTTGAATACTTCCTACGAAATATGAAATGAAATCAAATACATTTAATGAAGCATTTATTGGTTTAGTATTTATTTCTAATGTTGAATTTTTGAAAGAAAAACACAGTTATTGTCAGTTGCGAAATTAGCCTAGCTTAGCTTAACGTTAGCAGTTAGCTTCTGAGTCAAGAGAGAAGAAAACCACTTCCAATGAATCCAGATCTCTCTGTGTTTATGGACACTATTTTTTTCCCATTAATAGCTGGCGTCAATGCTGTTAAACCCTTTCGAGAGAATCCTTAGAAATATGGATTTCTTCCAAAGTCCATGTATTTTAAAACGGGAATTTTACCTTTAAGATGCCTATTTTTAATCCCAACTACCCATTGGACATCATTTATATGACACAAGGTTCAGTTGCAATTCAAACTCATAATTAAAGATATTTGTATTAACAATTTTTCCTTTTTAAATCCTGAACCTATCGGCCAGTGCGTTAAAATAAAAAAATATATATAATATTATTTCAACGGCTTTATACGACCAACCCTGTATTGAAGCTCCATACAGAGAATATATGCCAACAAACTAGATTATTTTCTGCAATAATCCAAAATCACATGGAGAAATCCCATTGATGTTTCCTAAAGGGAACCAGGGAGATGCTGCCTTCAGGGTCAGCTACAAAAATACGACATCCCTACACCACCCTTAAAAAGTCGTGTGAACAGGAGGTAAGATGCTAACAGAAGCTGCTAACGGTGAAACAACTGTTATGATTGGAATAAGAGTGAATATAAGCATGGAAAATAGTTGTAAGAGATAACAAAATGTGCAGTATTTAGCGTCAGTCGCCGATATCAGTCGAACCGTAGGGTTTCCACACCCTCCAGCCCAGTATTGAACACACACTTCTTCTTCCCTTCCTGTGTTTTCCTGTATCTCCACCCACTGATTCACACAGAAGGGAAACCATCAAGAGACAAATCTCCTCACAGAATCATGACTCAAGTTCCTGTGAAACCTCGGAGTGAAAGACTTTTCCCGATGGAAACTCCACGACTTATTTACATCCCACACTACGAACAAAGTCCTCTTTTTTTGTACTAAAAGTGGAAAATATTACGATCGAATTGACTATATATATATACACACACACCTTACATGCTAAATACTGTACTTTCCCTTTTCCTTTATATTTGATTTTGTTACCAGAGACTTTTCACCTGTTATTATATTCTTGTGAAACACTATTCAGCGCCAACGTGGACGACTTTTAACGAACAAGAATACGCTTCGAGGCTGTTTTTAGACGAGGAGGAAGGTGGAGGGATTTTATTTTTGTCTTCCAGCAGGGTTTTTTATGACATTGTCACTCCACTTTGAAAACGCTTCTGCATTTCTTTATGTGTTCCTGGTGAAACGGCCACTTTATGTCACTTCTTGTGCCGTGATCGACATTTTCTGCAGGTCATCTTAATCCACGATAACTGACTTTTGAAACACTCGAAGGCAAGAAATGGTCTATAACTGTAGGAATGTGGTTCTCCTTCATGCTTAATGTCATGTTTGTTTAATGCAAGATGGGAACATACCAACTCTTAACCTTCCTGTTGTTAATGTTGACCTGCTTCTCGATGTTTTAAGTCCCAATAAGGACGTATTTCATCTAATTGCCACACATTAAGACATTATTAATCACTACTTTTGATTGAAGTATGTGTTTTATTTCAATGTGTAGCATCTGGTGGCTGTAAAAACACAATGACGGCAACACTTTAGTAAGAAAGAGGATCACCCGGTGGTGTCACCTTTCCTACGGTGCAATAACCTACAGTGGGAACGTGATGAGTGAGTAACTTCAGCAGAACATGTGTTTTTTTGGGAGGGTCTTCAGAGTCGCATCCTCTCTACCTCATGACTCGTGTTGAAAAAGGTGAGGTTTGAGTAGGGATTTTACAGGAGAGGACTAGCGCCATCTTTTTTTAAAGATCTGATTCAAAAGTAATTTAAAAAAAAATCTGATCTGAGAAACAAGTCGGAGTTCTGAGATTTACAGAAAATTCCGACTGTTGCTCAGATTTGTCTTAGAATTCTGACTTTTTTAGAATCCCGACTTTTTTTGCTTTCTTCTCGTAATTTAGACTTTTTTTGCCCAGAATCCCGACTTTCTTCTTAGAATCCCGACTTTCTTCTTAGAATTCCGACTTTTTACCCAGAATCCCGATTTTCTTCGTAGAATTCCAACTTTTTACCCAGAATCCCGACTTTCTTCTTAGAATTACGACTTTTTACCCAGAATCCCGATTTTCTTCTTAGAATTCCAACTTGTTTTTTTCAGAATTCTGACTTTCTTCTTAGAATCCCGACTTTCTTCTTAGAATTCCGACTTTTTACCCAGAATCCCGACTTTCTTCGTCGAATTCCAACTTTTTACCCAGAATCCCGACTTTCTTCTTAGAATTCCGACTTTTTACCCAGAATCCCGACTTTCTTCTTAGAATTCCGACTTTTTACCCAGAATCCCGACTTTCTTCGTCGAATTCCAACTTTTTACCCAGAATCCCGACTTTCTTCTTAGAATTCCGACTTTTTACCCAGAATCCCGACTTTCTTCTTAGAATTCCGACTTTTTACCCAGAATCCCGACTTTCTTCGTCGAATTCCAACTTTTTACCCAGAATCCCGACTTTCTTCTTAGAATTCCGACTTTTTACCCAGAATCCCGACTTTCTTCTTAGAATTCCGACTTGTTTTTTTTAGAATTCTGACTTTCTTCTTAGAATCTCGACTTTCTTCTTAGAATTATGACTTTTTATCCAGAATCCCGACTTTCTTCTTAGAATTACGACTTTCTTCTTAGAATTCCGACTTTTTACCCAGAATCCCGATTTTCTTCGTAGAATTCCAACTTTTTACCCAGAATCCCGACTTTCTTCTTAGAATTACGACTTTTTACCCAGAATCCCGATTTTCTTCTTAGAATTCCAACTTGTTTTTTTCAGAATTCTGACTTTCTTCTTAGAATCCCGACTTTCTTCTTAGAATTCCGACTTTTTACCCAGAATCCCGACTTTCTTCGTCGAATTCCAACTTTTTACCCAGAATCCCGACTTTCTTCTTAGAATTCCGACTTTTTACCCAGAATCCCGACTTTCTTCTTAGAATTCCGACTTTTTACCCAGAATCCCGACTTTCTTCGTCGAATTCCAACTTTTTACCCAGAATCCCGACTTTCTTCTTAGAATTCCGACTTTTTACCCAGAATCCCGACTTTCTTCTTAGAATTCCGACTTTTTACCCAGAATCCCGACTTTCTTCGTCGAATTCCAACTTTTTACCCAGAATCCCGACTTTCTTCTTAGAATTCCGACTTTTTACCCAGAATCCCGACTTTCTTCTTAGAATTCCGACTTGTTTTTTTTAGAATTCTGACTTTCTTCTTAGAATCTCGACTTTCTTCTTAGAATTATGACTTTTTATCCAGAATCCCGACTTTCTTCTTAGAATTACGACTTTCTTCTTAGAATTCCGACTTTTTACCCAGAATCCCGATTTTCTTCGTAGAATTCCAACTTTTTACCCAGAATCCCGACTTTCTTCTTAGAATTACGACTTTTTACCCAGAATCCCGATTTTCTTCTTAGAATTCCAACTTGTTTTTTTCAGAATTCTGACTTTCTTCTTAGAATCCCGACTTTCTTCTTAGAATTCCGACTTTTTACCCAGAATCCCGACTTTCTTCGTCGAATTCCAACTTTTTACCCAGAATCCCGACTTTCTTCTTAGAATTCCGACTTTTTACCCAGAATCCCGACTTTCTTCTTAGAATTCCGACTTTTTACCCAGAATCCCGACTTTCTTCTTAGAATTCCGACTTTTTACCCAGAATTCCGACTTTTTACCCAGAATCCCGACTTTCTTCTTAGAATTCCGACTTTTTACCCAGAATCCCGACTTTCTTCTTAGAATTCCGACTTTTTACCCAGAATCCCGACTTTCTTCGTCGAATTCCAACTTTTTACCCAGAATCCCGACTTTCTTCTTAGAATTCCGACTTTTTACCCAGAATCCCGACTTTCTTTTTAGAATTCCGACTTTTTACCCAGAATCCCGACTTTCTTCGTCGAATTCCAACTTTTTACCCAGAATCCCGACTTTCTTCTTAGAATTCCGACTTTTTACCCAGAATCCCAACTTTTTACCCAGAATCCCGACTTTCTTCTTAGAATTCCGACTTTCTTCTTAGAATTCCGACTTTTTACCCAGAATCCCGACTTTTTACCCAGAATCCCGACTTTCTTCGTAGAATCCCGACTTTTTACCCAGAATCCCGACTTTCTTCGTAGAATCCCGATTTTTTTTTCCCTCAGAATTCTGACTTCTTTCTTAAAATGTAGTTTTTAATGCCAGATTTTTTTTTCTAATTATAATTGTTGGTCAGATCTCAAAATGTCTTCCTCATGTGTTCCTTATCCTCTTCTCTAGAATTCCCTGTCCTTTGGATATGTCAGTATTGTTTCCTTTTAAATTAACAAATGGTTTCCAAAGCATTAAATCCCTGTCATCCTCGTTTCTAAATCAACCGTTCACAAAGTCCTGGGGGTCAGATGTGTAAACAATGCTTATGCATAACATCCACTCATATGAAACACTTCATAGTTTACATCATCAAATGTTTTTGTGACACCCTGCCAAGCTCCATTTTGGGTTAAAAGCCAATTGGAGCCAGTGTGAATGACTGTATATGACAGTATATATATATATTATCTATGCATCATGCAATCAACGGCACATCTATTCATTTGAATTCCTCTGGTGTGCTTTATGTCCCCTGTAAATTGCCCCAGCTGTATTTTTTTTTATATGCAACTGATATGTTTTAGTTCAATTTTGCTGTGATTTTTAATTCCATAGAAAACAGAATTGTGAAATCTGAATAACACACATAACGAAATGTCTGCAATCTGACCTCGGATATAATGAAATCTAATATGTTTACAGTGTGTTTATAAATTGTGAAAGTTTCCCTCCAAATTTAAGGAAATTATTTTTTGTACGCTTCATTAATGCCATTTTTATTACCGTGTTGTTGTGTTAATTAAGTATTAGGGTCTCCTCTGTGGGTTATTTACAGCCCTGTGTGTGTTAATAAACACATGCAATCGTTTCTAATTCCCAATATTCCATGTTTATTTGCTAAGGCAGTACAAATAATGAAATCATGGTTTTTCAGCTGTCAATGTGCCGATAAAAGTCTGATATGTGTGAATGCATTATGGTTTAAAGGTGACCAGTTGACACTACATGACCACAGTCTAATAATTATGAAGTGTGCTGCTGCAGATTTAGGATGAAATGGAAGACATCTGGTGTCCCAAAACATGACGTTATGTTTAGAATTGTTTAACCATCCAGAAATCAAACAAAAACTGTACATTTTCTGCATAATTTTACATCAAATGGAAATGGCGTGATATATATTTCATTTGTGGTTTTTCCCACCAACTCCTCTCACTCCTCTCCCATCAATCGTCTCCCTCACTCCTCTCCCCCCATTCCTCTCCTCTTGTATTGCAAAGTGTTTAAGGAAATAAATGAAACTGCTATGTAAAAGTGTCTGCGTCATTTGGAAATTAAAACAACTTTTCTTTCTGTTTTTCTTGTAATGCCTTTTATGCAAAGTGTTCATCTGGTATTGCATCAGTAATCGTTGCCTTTTTTGATAAAATATTCTCCTTTTTAGAGTCATGGCATTATTGTAACTTGGCTGCGCGGGTTAATTAAAGACCAATGAATACTTTAATTGTATTTTTAAATACCACTGATGATCCTTCGATGTGCACCTTATCTCAAGAGTCTCGTCAAGCCAAATAATGTTTTTGTTTTTGCATTGAATATATATTTTTGTGCCATGTCACCCTCACTTTGAAGAGGACCGGAACAAGCAGAATAGGATTTTCAAAATAAGAGAGATTGTACAATGTGTCAAAAGTGTTATGAAAATATATTGTTTGAAGTTAAAATGTACTTTTTTAATTTTCTGTAGCATGTAATGTGTAAATATACCTAGTCAATAAAAATATACCAAATTGTCATTGTGGGCTTTTCATCACTGGTGTGTTAAATTATTGTATGAACATGTGTATTCTGTACATTTAAGTACATTTTTCCAATTTACTGTAACTATATATTATATGCAATGTCTTTCAAGCCATTTGAAATAAGAAACCCTTAAAATCACTTTATTTTGAAAGGTGAAATACACCATAATAATCCTGTATTTAATGTGATTAAAGTACTTCCTCAATTTGTAGTGATGGTTAAATTAATGGTTAAATCTATGAAATGCATTTGTATTTAAAGTTACATAGACATTTGCCATTAACCGCACTAGTAGAGTGCAATTTATAGGATGTTCTGTACAATTTGGGCATCTAATAAGGCATTGTCCTTTTCTAAAATGGGAGGAAAAGTTCTGAAAAAATATAGAAATTGAGATTTTACATTCATTTCATTTGCTTATATTTGTTTTTATTAATTAAATGTATCCCTGATTTGAATGGAGATTGTTGGGGGTCATTTTGGAGAGAGGTTTATTTCTGGACTTGGCAGGAAGGTGTGTATTGTGGATGTACAAAGAGAACAGCTCCGCTCATTCCTATGAGAGCTGCTCTGTGGTGCATGAAGCACAAAATGAAACTACTGTGGATTCAGAATGTACCCGTACGCGGTCCCAGCACAGACCCCCCTCCCGCTCTCTGTCAGTCAGATCAGTCTATATGGCGCTGAGTCAGATGAATGGAGAGAGAAAATACCTCTGGATTCAGTTTTTAGCGCATTTTAAACCTAGTACACCCTACATAATTAAACAAGGGCTATTAATGTGTTCGTGCTGGGTAGTTTATTCATCCCAAAACAAACTACCCACTGATTTACAGACGTCTCTTTCCCCAATGAAAGTCTTTTGGGGCCAAAATGACGCCATGGGAGTTGTAGTACCACCGTTTGGCCACTAAAGACATTCATACAAATCTGCTTCAACGGCCGGGGCATTTCCAGGTTGCTTCAGGGTTAGTTACAGTACACTTCTAAATGGAAATACTCAAGTAAAGTACCTCAACATTGAACTGAAGTACATTACTTGAGTAAATGTACTTTACTTTAAAACACCTATACAAAAGTGAGTCACACTTTTTTGGGTGTGATTTCTTATCGTGCTTTTATTTTGAAGGCAAGACGCCCAACCGGAAATCTCCGTCAAAAATCGACTTAGTTATTTTACACCGCTGCAAAAATAAAATAAATAGTTATAATAATGATAATCATAATGTACACCACTGCAACATATGGTGTTCATATCATGTTCTCGAATACAATTTTTTTTTAAAGACAGTTCCGTGAAAATATGAAATATGAACTGTGTTTTTATTTATTTATTTATTGTATGTTATTTTGTATTACTTTATATATCTGCCCCTAATGTGCACGTTTTTGTTCAACATATGATGCATACATTATTAATATGATAAACAGATCAAAAAAAGAAAGACCGTTGCGTGGGTACCCGGATGAAGGAGCGTCGCCATCTTTACGGCAGATCCACCGGTGGGTCTTCAGTTCAGGAGCTGCTGAACCGCCTCCAGTGTCTCTCTTTCTGCCCAGAATAACCCTTTCCTGCAGGACTTCCCCCCGTCCCCCAGCACCACCATGGCGGACAGAGAGAACCATGTGTACCAGGCGAAACTGGCCGAGCAAGCGGAGAGATATGACGGTGAGTCCGAGAATAATAAAGAATAATCAGTTGGAGACGAAGCTAAAACACTTCACAGGCACAAAATGGCGGAGGTTTCTCTAGCAGAATTAATCATAAAAAGGTTATAATTGATTGGTGTCGTCTCACAAAGAGAAGTGCCGTGTTGGTCGGCGTGCTTTTGTCGCATGGCCCGGGGTTAGCTGGTGGTAGCTGGTGAGCTAAAGCCAGTCGTTCATTTCCAGAGACAGTTGGCTAATGTTAGCTCGGTTGCTAACTAGCTCAGGTGCTAACTGGCTAGCTAGCCTTTCTTTACCGACACGCGTCACACCATTCAACTGCATTAATACATGTAATTATTTTTTCAAGTGTTTCTTTATTTCATTTAATTGTTTTATTATTATTATTATTATTATTATAACAATACAAGTGTTTTATAGTGTTTTTTCTTTCATGTCTTTTTTTCAATGCTTCTTTATTTTTTCTTTATTTGTTTGTACTTTATATGATTGTTTTTGTACATCACACATATATATATATACATGCAGCAATCTATATACATGTAGAGTAAAGGTATCCTCCTTTATACCTTACTCTACTGCATTAATTTTATAGGTGTAGTCACTAGCTACTTTGCCCATTTAGATTATAAATACACAATTTTTTAAATGAACTAATAACCTATAATAGTAATGTAAGCCATCCAGTATTTTATAAAGTAATTTAAATAAACCCCTCTTTTACCAATTGCAACATTGGAGAGATTATTGCATGATTTATTATAATGTAATCATTTAAGTACATATGGTATTTAAATGTGCCATTCTGCATAATGTCTACTTTTGGTACTATAAGTATATTTTGGTGCCAATATTACTTTTTTTTTCTGATTGTGTAAGATTTGAATGTACGAGTGTTACTTTTAGTACTTTTTTGTCACTAGTACTTTACTTTTACTTTAGTTACAGTATATGAGTACTTTGATATACTGATATTTTGTGCAGTGCATCAGAATTCGAAAAATGAATTCTGAAATCGAGCTAATGCTAACCAGCCGCCCCACCAAGCAAAAGGCTTGGTGGGCGTGGTTGCATAGCCGATTTCAGAATCATTTTTCCTTTTGTATTCAATTCACCTGACAAACAAGCTATAGGGACTCTAGCTAAAGAGAGATCTCCATATTGTTTTGGTGCATTCCCAATTAGGGACATCCCTTTTCCACATCTTGTTTTAAGGTTTGAATCTGTGTTGCAGCTGGAAGTCAGAACCAGAATTCATGTAATCGTCCATCAGTGGGAGAATTTACGTTGTTACAGAAAAAGCGGGGGTTCGTCCAAAGATGCAGATTTTCTCCGTTAAATGTCAAAGTGATGCCAGAAAACAATATTTCTGTTAGGCCAAAAACAGTATAATTACTGTGTCAGATGGAGCGTTAGACGACGGAGACAGCTTGGTTTTTACGTAGAATAAATATGGGATGGATGGAGGCAGCAGGCTGACACTGAAACTGAGAGTTCTGAGTGTCTTTTACTCTCCTTTTTGGTGTAGAGGAAGTACAAAAAAAAACGTAGATTTATTTGTGGTTTGAGGTAACCCAATATATGACTCCGCAGCCTTAAGACATGAAGACACTATTCATTTCTGCTTCGCTCTGATGCATTATTTTAGCTGGAAAGTGGGCGGGGCTGTAATTTTGTCCGTAAGTGACGTTGGCGCCCTCTTACTATATTTTTCTAGAAAAACCCTTCAAAGTATAGAAATGGAAAAACAAATGGAAAACCATATTGAGTGACTAAAGTTCACACCAGAGGGTGTTACTCAGGACTTCCAAGGTTATGTTGTTTTTCTCAGACAATTTCCATCTTTGTCCATTCCACAAAGCCAGCTACTATAAGATTTTGATATGTTATCGTCTAGTTTGTCTTTGTTCCCGGGGTATGTGGTGCAGTGATGGCGTATTTTTGTAGGCCGACCACGAAGTTAGCAAAAAGCAATGGGACCTTTTCAATGGATTTTGGATATATTATTATTATTATTATTTGAAACTAACATTTAAGTTTTGTTCAGCAGATTAATCTCCACATATTAACACCACTTTGTGATCGATATGAAGTAAAAAGCTAACGTTAGGCTATAAAGGAACTACAGCACGGTCACATGACTTCACGTCACCACCGCTAAACTAACGGCAGTGACTGTCGATGCGAATGCAGCAAAGTGCACACGCATTCCCTTCAACCCATGTCTTGCACTCTCATTGTCTGCAGCACCCCGAAAGGTCCAGATATTTACCCTGCCTCATATAGAGCCTGCACCATTTAAAGAATCAATGCATGGTAATAGCTGCTGGGGTTTGTTGCTGATGTGGTGAATGTATGCATGCTGTAGGATCTTTTTCAAAATAGCTAAGTTGCATTTTTAGGGCGTGAATGCACTGCAGCACATCCTTTATGGACTTACATGACCCCCTCCACACATCGTGTTGCATCAGTTTATGCCACATCAAAGTGTGCACACCTAGCCTACCATATCGTTCATCTTGAAAACATACTGCACTTATTATGATGGCAGGAAACCATCGACTGTCTGAGGTTTTGTATAGGAGCCGTCTCATCTGAAGTGAAGAGAGATGCTGATCAGTAGCAGGCACACCCAGCAGATATCTAAAAATACTTAAAACACACTCACTAGTTTATTTTAGCACCATTTATTGATCTTTTAATGCTTCCAGTGCACATTTGAACCACTGAAATAGCTGGGGAAATAACTCAATTATCTGTAGGCATGTACATTTTCAAAAAAGCTTGATGCAAAAATGTCTAATCTCGGCCGAGCTTGACTTGTGACAATCGGTCTGATAAAGGCTAAGAGATACTGTTCGATCAGCAATGACTGCAGCTTCCACGTCTTCAAGTGAGGACCAGTGAGAATTAAAATAACTTGATTAATAATCTTAGCTTTTGGCTTTACTTAAAAATGTGTGAGAGAAGCAGGATAGTTAATTCAACCCGGGGGAAATTAGGTTTTGTTATCGTTTGAGAATTTAATAAAAACAATATTAAAAAGGTAATTGTAATCACTAAAACAGTGTCTTCATTAGTTTAATTGCTTTATAATAATTAGAATACTTTATTTAGAAGACAAAATGGGTTGTGTGTGTGCTCCATTTTAATATGACAGAAATACATGTAACGATAACATTTAAATATTTGTGCAAACATAAGAAGTTCAAAATAAAAGATTAATTTAAAAAAGAGAATATGAATACAAACGTTAAAACATAAGATCAAATGGTTCAATTTTAGATATTGATATAAACATAAGCGGCTAGGAGTGAAATGTCCAATAACGGATCAGTTTCAATATTTTTTTCACCCCCAAAAATAAGATATTGAAGCGCGGCGTGTTTCAGGAAGTGCTCGAGTGATTTGTGCGATCGGTGGAGATGCAATGCTGAGAAGTGATTTTTAAAAAGCCATTGAGGTCAGCGAGTGTGTTTGAGTGCAGGCTGTGGAGGGTAAAGTGATCAAAGCAGAGCTCCTCCTGGCTCTAAAGCTGAAGCATCAGGTTTCTCTGCGCTGCTATTGGCTTCAACAGATGACTCCCCGTCTGGAAGCTGAACTGCTCTCAGATTCGTGAGCAGCAGGAGAGACTCGATGCAGCATGAAACTGAGAGATTGGTTTATTTAAAATCATTATTGCATGTCTTTAGCTTTCTACGCATAATGCTGCTTATTTAATATAAAAGGAAATATCCATGAGGGTGTGTGATTGCATTTTTATGGAGGAAGGAATACATATTGGCATACACAGTAGGGCTGAACGATTAATCGGTTTTAAATCGAAATCGCGATTTTAAATGATACAATTATCAAATCGCAAAGCCTGCGATCTTTTTATTTGTATTTTTTGTTCTTGTGTGTCAGTCATCCACACCAATCAGAAGTGCTGTGCTCCACATGTACCAGCCATTGTTAACCAATCAGAAGTGGCCCATGACAGAAGGTGACCGATTGATCCAATCACCTGCCAAGTGCTTTTGAAAGTGCCAAGTTTCCAAATGGCTTCCAATGGAGCTTTAGATGCTTTGGTGAACCATCTGAGTCAGGTTAGTGATCAGTGTTTCCGCCAGACCAGGGCTGAGAGGGCGTCCACCCCGAGGGGGGGTTTGAATTTTGACTCGAGCGTCCCCTTATAGACACTGTCTTTTTACGTTAGTGAGCCAGATCATTTGGCTCTCTTAAAGCGCCGGCTGTTTCGGCTCCTAAGCGTTTCTTCATGTTACCACAGTTTACCACGGAGCCTCAGTTCGCCGCTGCGAGGCTCCGGCGCTCGCAGCTCGTGTGCGTGCTCCACTAAAACCCCCCGCTTAGGGGTGGGCGATGACGATATATCGTCTTGACGATATTAGGTCTCCACGATAGGACGATATCTCTGAAAAAGCATATCGTGATAAATTGAAAAGAAAAAATAGCGGGAGGGGAAGAGGCTCTCCGTGCGCGGCGCAGGGGGCTATGGCAGCGGACGGAGAGCCTCTTCCCCTCCCGCTCCCCCGAGCCTCACCTACTGATTTTAATTTCACCATATATCAAGCCCGATCGATTTCACAATGTCAGCGCACCTCTGCTTTCGTTCAGTTCGAGTTGTTTGACACGCTCCCAAAGTCCCCGCCCCCTTTCTTTGCAGCGAGCAACCATAGGGCAGGCATTTCATAAAGGGGCTCCTGAACCATAGGGCAGGCATTTCATAAAGGGGCTCCTGAACCATAGGGCAGGCGTTTCATAAAGGGGCTCCTGAACCATAGGGCAGGCATTTCATAAAGGGGCTCCTGAACCATAGGGCAGGCATTTCATAAAGGGGCTCCTGAACCATAGGGCAGGCATTTCATAAAGGGGCTCCTGAACCATAGGGCAGGCGTTTCATAAAGGGGCTCCTGAACCATAGGGCAGGCATTTCATAAAGGGGCTCCTGAACCATAGGGCAGGCATTTCATAAAGGGGCTCCTGAACCATAGGGCAGGCGTTTCATAAAGGGGCTCCTGAACCATAGGGCAGGCATTTCATAAAGGGGCTCCTGAACCATAGGGCAGGCGTTTCATAAAGGGGCTCCTGAACCATAGGGCAGGCATTTCATAAATGGGGCTCCTGAACCATAGGGCAGGCATTTCATAAATGGGGCTCCTGAACCATAGGGCAGGCATTTCATAAAGGGGCTCCTGAACCATAGGGCAGGCATTTCATAAAGGGGCTCCTGAACCATAGGGCAGGCATTTCATAAAGGGGCTCCTGAACCATAGGGTAGGCGTTTCATAAAGGGGCTCCTGAACCATAGGGCAGGCATTTCATAAAGGGGCTCCTGAACCATAGGGTAGGCGTTTCATAAAGGGGCTCCTGAACCATAGGGCAGGCATTTCATAAAGGGGCTCCTGAACCATAGGGCAGGCGTTTCATAAAGGGGCTCCTGAACCATAGGGCAGGCATTTCATAAAGGGGCTCCTGAACCATAGGGCAGGCATTTCATAAAGGGGCTCCTGATGAAAAGACTAGCAAGCGGTGGAAAGACATAACTGACGCGGTGGCGTTTTATGTCTTTCCCTTCAGTTATGCTAAAGTCTTTTATTACACTTCAAGTCTACTCTAAAGTTTACATTTTAATTGTTTGGCACTGACTTTTCCTCATTGATGTTTTATGTTTTACTTAGTTATGTTTTACCCTCCTTTTCATGTGTATTGATGCTCACTGCTCACTTGTTCATTCAGGGATTCATTTCTGAAATAAAACCAGCTTGAAATGCTATGTTGGTCCGTTGCTCCTTTTTGTTTTAGTTTCTGTCACCTTGTAGGTGCTTGTTCTGTTAAGTAACTTGAAAAATAACCATAATAACCGACATGAAAAAATATCGTGATATATATATCGTCTATCGTGATACTGCCTGAAAATATCGTGATAACATATTTTTCAATATCGCCCACCCCTACCCCGCTCATCGCATCCAAATCGTGCACGTTCCGTGTTGTCCCGTAGCAGGCACCTTCGATGTCGGGGAAACTATCTTCAATACTCCGAAAATAATCCCACCAGACTCCTTTGCCCCTCCAACAGAGGGACTGTCATTTCAAGAGATAAAAACTCTCGATCTTCTCTCAAATTATTAATATTTTTGGACGCCCTGAACTCGAGCCGAGGGCGTCCAAAAATATTAATAATGACGGCAAGACGCCCCCTGGCGGAAACGCTGTTAGCAATGCTCCATCGCGTGTTTCTCTCACAGGACGAATCTCAAACTGAAGCTTGACTTGGAAAGCAACCCAACGGAAGTTTCATGTAGGTTTAGTTCTTTCACTCGTAGCTCAGGTGCTAGAGACGGGAGCACGTTGATGCGACCTTCCTAGCCGGAGGCCGCATTTTACAATAAACCTCCGTTGGGTCGCTTAAAAACAAATCAATATCTGTCAGAAAAATCATAATTAGATTATTTCCCCAAATCGTGCAGCCCTACACAGAACATGAACCAACACCTATCTTTAATATCTTTTATTTCTGTGTCTGCACGATAATGTTAATTCTCCTTCTACATCTCCTCAAACGGCTCCTTGTAATTTGGTTAAATATCCCCCCTGGTGTTTCTGTTCATCGCCAGGGAAACGGGTCGTTCAGTAATTAGCAGCTCCTTCAAGGCATAATTGCCGTTTTCTCAATCACCTTGAGACATCTAAGCAGCGGACGCGTCCCATTGTCCCGGCCCGGCTCCCTCTTTAAAGGTTTAAACCTCTCAGCTTTAAACCCTTCATGAACAGAAGCAGGAAGTTTCTCACAAAGGGCCATTAATAACAAGGGAGGAGGCCGTCCGTTCAGCTCTGATAGAAAACAACCTTTAATTAAATGACAGCTATTGATAGATACTAGGTAACGCTTCACAAACATTTCGGTTCGGTACGTACCTCGGTTTTTAGCTCACGGTTCGGTACGTTTTCGGTACAGCAGAAAAAATGATCACAAAACATAACATATATTTTTTTAATTATTATTAAACTGTGAATAATGTATTCACTCAAATAAATACAAAACATTAAGGTGCAGCTTTTCGATGAACTGAAATAATCTGTATTTGAACTGTACTAGCACCTGAGCAGCCAGTTTGACATTGGGACTTGCTTGTCATTGTATTTTCATGTTTTTTAAAGAAAGGGCAGATCTGCTGGCACTAGCAATGTTTCCTGCCGTGGAGAAAACCCTCTCTAGGGACAGAGGTAGCAGATACAGCCAGGTAGGGCTTTGCTACCATGGCAACATAATGTTATTTGGCGTTTGTAATAGCTTTGCCTCGGTCTGGCGAGTGGTGGAGGCTAAATGCTAGCGGGAGTTGGGTTTGCACTTCAGTCTTTTGGTACCGGTGATATTCACATTCGGGTGATGCCTTTTCAAATGAGTGTGCACGTTTGATGTATCGCCAGCCACGTAACCAATGTTAGTTGAACAATGCCGACAAACAGCTTTGGTTCGGTCCACCCGTCTTTGTCCGTCATCCTTGTACGTAACTGCGAAACCAAAATTTTCCCAAACAGGAGACTTCAACGATGCTGGAGGATTTTCGAGCTCAACTTTATCTGCGTTCGCCATTTCGACAGTTCTTCAAATGACTGACTACATTTGAACGCATCCCTCTGACCAGCTCGTCCAATGAAATGACTTGCTCGCTCTATGACGTGTTGAACACAATGGGAGCAAATGCCTCTGAATGCTGCGACGGAGACCTGAGATTACTTCCAAGAAGTTGTTCACGTTCTCAATTTTTTACGTTTAACGTTATATTCGTTCTGTACACTTCGGTACACACGTGAACCGTTACACCCCTAATAGATAATAATAAGTACTTCAAAGAAACACATTTTATCTTATTAGAGTTTGAGGCAACACAAAACGAACCATGGACGAATCCTAAAAAAGTCAAATATTAAATAGACAGAAGTGGAAGAAGTACTCGGATCTCGTTGAGTAAAAGTAGAAGTACTCAGATCTTGTTGAGTACAAGTAGAAGTACTCAGATCTAGTACTTGAGTACAAGTAGAAGTACTCAGATCTAGTACTTGAGTACAAGTAGAAGTACTCAGATCTAGTACTTGAGTACAAGTAGAAGTACTCGGATCTAGTACTTGAGTAGAAGTAGAAGTAGTAAGATCTTGTGGAGTAAAAGTAGAAGTACTCAGATCTTGTGGAGTAGAAGTAGAAGTACTCAGACCTTGTACTTAGTTACTTTGCACCTCTGGAAATAGAGTTTAATTCTTTGTGTCTGGATTCCTTTGCTTTTACTGACTACAGTGCCGGCTTACCTTTATGGTTATCATTAGGTTCACGGATGCAACGCACCCAATTTGTTGCATATATACATAAACATTTAGCACGGACGTCAGGACTGGCGGTCATTTCGTGTGAGTGCATGGGTCAGATTTCATTTAACGTGCTCACTAGCGCCACCTATGAAGATACAATTTTTGAACAAAAAACAAACGTGCACCATAACTCTAATCGATGTAAGCTCTGCCCACTTAGATTTGTTTGCTAACTAGCATGCTGTGGTGCTCGGAGACATTCACGTGGTTTGGGTTTGAGATCTGCATTCACACCAATACTGCAAATGTGATTGGTCTATAAAGATTTAAAACAATAATGCCGTATACTTTAAACTGTGACCCGTACGTACAAAATGCCCCACAGTGCTTCAGGGGTCAGGCACTTTACTGTACCTTCTTAAAAATAGGAACAATGCATCCCAGCTACGAGCCCTGCCAAGTATCTGCTCTATGTTTAGTGTCGGGGGTCAGGAGGTAGATTCTGTCAGCGGGTGAGAATGGCGTCACCTGTCAGCAGGATTAGAGGGTTTACGAGTGCAAATTCTGAGACCTCGATGATAAATGATCGAGGTCAAAACATTTAACAGTTGTTGCCGGAGGAAAACTCAACCATTTGGATGAATACAAACTGCAATAGGGCTGCACCATGTGGAATGAATAACTAGTTTATTAAATAACGCATTTGGGTACCGACGGACTTGTGGAGCCGGTCACCGTGCGCACAGACGGGGACGAGTTCCACACGCATGCTCCACCAGCGCCCACCCCTCCCATCGACGTTCAATACCACAACACCCGCCGTCCCCCAAAACTGTGGGGCTGAACACAGAACTTTGCATGGGCAGCCCTGAGTAGCAGACATTGTCTCCTGGTACTCATTTGAGTACCTCGCTAAGAAAGTCTATATATAGACTCTTCTTGCACTATTTTATCTATTTTATTTGTTTTATGTCCTATTTATATATTCATGTCGCTCTTTTGGAGGAGACTGTGACTTCAGTTTTTAATTGACATATCTACTAGGGATGAAAGCACATTTTATACTTGAATATTCAACCCCCAAAAAAACTGTTAACCGTATTTCCGTATCCTAAAAACCTTTTTTAATAATAAATAAATAATCAAATAGAAACCAAACCAACTTATCTTTGATATTTTTATTTCTCCGTCGTATACATTTAATTAATCCATTTGATAAGATGCAATCAACTTAGTCACCCCTCCCATTAAAAAATGATTCATATTTGATTAATCATTCCCATCCCTAATATCTACACTGTAGCTAATGTACGAATTAACTTTACTCCTGTTTTTCTGTGAAGCAACCTTGGGTTCTCTGAAAGGCGCTATATACCTTTTTAAAGGGGACCTATCATGCAAAAGTCACTTTGTGATGTCTTCATCAACATGTGTCCCCGGTGTGTCGGGGAACTCACGCAGCGTCAGGAAATAAAACCCTCTCTCTCTTCCTCCGTACCCAAATCTCTAAAAACGGGGAACAACGGAGCTGATCCAGATTTGCGTCCGATATGACGTAACATCTGAAATGAGGACCCACGGGCCAATCAGAAACAATGCCCGACTGTTTTGGACGTAATATTGTCGGTGTTTACATTAGCGTCGCTAACACTCAGAGCTAACCTGTGCTGGAGAGCATGTGTGTGAAGAAGCAGGAAGTAGAAAGGAACTCACCTTGTGGTGTAACCGGCAAGAGAGAAAGCCTTTGAGCTCTAGACTGTTTCAGATCCTTGATAATCCATGATATGGAGTTTCATCACGGCAGCATTTAGTTTAGACGGTAGCTGCCGGGTCCCGCGTGAGCTCAGACCCTCCTCGTTAAAGCTTTATCCCCAAATCAGCACTTTAGAAACAGGAAGTGAAATAGAGGAATATGAGGCATGGCTAGAATGGGTGATCTGTTGAGCAAAACACTTCATAGACATGTTTTCTATATATTTATAGATTATATATTATTATTATATAATTTGTATATATCTAAGACCTGTGCTATTGCCTACAAATAGCACGATGGGTGACCTTTAAGTTCTTCTTATTGAATCTGAATCTGTTCCCCCTGTGTTTGTAGAAATGGTGGAGTCGATGAAGAACGTGGCCAGCATGGACGTGGAGCTGACGGTGGAGGAGAGGAATCTGCTTTCGGTCGCCTATAAGAACGTGATCGGAGCCAGAAGAGCTTCGTGGAGGATAATCAGCAGCCTGGAGCAGAAGGAGGAGAACAAAGGAGGAGAGGACAAACTAAAGATGATCAAGGAATACAGGAAAACGGTCAGAAACTCTTCGGTATTAACACAAAACTGGGTTCTAGCACCAGGAGTTTTTTTAGTTTATGGTGTCGTGGACAGTCCCCATTGATCAACTGTCACAGCAACGGTAAATGGGGTTAGTCAACATGTATATAAAACACAAGATCAATAAACGAGCGATAGCTAACATTTCCCTACAGTTTAAGCTCCTCCTGTGTAACCATGCAGAAGGGTAACCGGTGTGTTGCTGTGCAGGTGGAGAAGGAGCTGAAGTCAATCTGCAACGACATCCTGGACGTACTGGACAAACATCTCATCCAAGCCGCAGTTTCGGGAGAATCTAAGGTTTTCTACTACAAAATGTACGTATTTAATTTAATATATACAGAAGAGTGTGTTTCCCGCTACTTCCACGCCTTGTATTAACTAACTGCTGCTGAGTTATGAGCACTGCCTCTAAAAATCTCACACCATCGTTATAATGAATTATCTCTTGTTTCACTGAGCTTTTTATGTGCTGCCGTAAAACCTGCAAATGCCTGTGAGCCCAATTTAGTGTGTGTGAAGCATCACGTGTGTTAATTGTAGGGGTGCAACACTTCATGCTCTTATCTAAGACTGTATACTAGTGGACTTTTATTTCAGTACTGCAGGTTTGGTGACAGGTGGGAAGGGGTACATAAACTTCATTATACTGAAGTACATGTTTCTGGTATCAGTACTTATTATACTCCACTACTTATTTTTCGACGACTTCTTACATGTTGAACACAAATACCTGTACTTTCTACTTCTCACATGTTGAACTCAAATACCTGTACTTTCTACTTCTCACATGTTGAACACAAATACCTGTACTTTCTACTTCTTACATGTTAAACCCAAATACTTGTACTTTATACTTCTTACATGTTGAACTCAAATACCTGTACTTTCTACTTCTTACATGTTGAACTCAAATACCTGTACTTTCTACTTCTTACATGTTGAACACAAATACCTGTACTTTCTACTTCTTACATGTTAAACCCAAATACTTGTACTTTATACTTCTTACATGTTGAACTCAAATACCTGTACTTTCTACTTCTCACATGTTGAACCCAAATACCTGTACTTTCTACTTCTTACATGTTGAACTCAAATACCTGTACTTTCTACTTCTCTCATGTTGAACTCAAATACCTGTACTTTCTACTTCTTAGATGTTGAACCCAAATACCTGTACTTTCTACTTCTCACATGTTGAACTCAAATACCTGTACTTTCTACTTCTCACACGTTGAACTCAAATACCTGTACTTTCTACTTCTCACATGTTGAACTCAAATACCTGTACTTTCTACTTCTTACATGTTGAACTCAAATACCTCTACTTTCTACTTCTTACATGTTGAACTCAAATACCTGTACTTTCTACTTCTTACATGTTGAACTCAAATACCTGTACTTTCTACTTCTCACATGTTGAACTCAAATACCTGTACTTTCTACTTCTTACATGTTGAACTCAAATACCTGTACTTTCTACTTCTTACATGTTGAACACAAATACCTGTACTTTCTACTTCTCACATGTTGAACTCAAATACCTGTACTTTCTACTTCTCACATGTTGAACTCAAATACCTGTACTTTCTATTTCTTACATGTTGAACTCAAATACCTGTACTTTCTACTTCTCATGTTGAACTCAAATACCTGTACTTTCTACTTCTTACATGTTGAACCCAAATACCTGTACTTTCTACTTCTCACATGTTGAACTCAAATACCTGTACTTTCTACTTCTCACATGTTGAACTCAAATACCTGTACTTTCTACTTCTTAGATGTTGAACCCAAATACCTGTACTTTCTACTTCTCACATGTTGAACTCAAATACCTGAACTCTCTACTTCTTACATGTTGAACACAAATACCTGTACTTTCTACTTCTTACATGTTGAACTCAAATACCTGTACTTTCTACTTCTTACATGTTGAACTCAAATACCTGTGCTTTCTACTTCTCACACGTTGAACTCAAATACCTGTACTTTCTACTTCTCACATGTTGAACTCAAATACCTGTACTTTCTACTTCTTACATGTTGAACTCAAATACCTCTACTTTCTACTTCTTACATGTTGAACTCAAATACCTGTACTTTCTACTTCTTACATGTTGAACTCAAATACCTGTACTTTCTACTTCTCACATGTTGAACTCAAATACCTGTACTTTCTACTTCTTACATGTTGAACTCAAATACCTGTACTTTCTACTTCTTACATGTTGAACACAAATACCTGTACTTTCTACTTCTTACATGTTGAACACAAATACCTGTACTTTCTACTTCTTACATGTTGAACTCAAATACCTGTACTTTCTACTTCTCACATGTTGAACTCAAATACCTGTACTTTCTATTTCTTACATGTTGAACTTAAATACCTGTACTTTCTACTTCTCATGTTGAACTCAAATACCTGTACTTTCTACTTCTTACATGTTGAACCCAAATACCTGTACTTTCTACTTCTCACATGTTGAACTCAAATACCTGTACTTTCTACTTCTCACATGTTGAACTCAAATACCTGTACTTTCTACTTCTTACATGTTGAACTCAAATACCTGTACTTTCTACTTCTTACATGTTGAACACAAATACCTGTACTTTCTACTTCTCACATGTTGAACTCAAATACCTGTACTTTCTACTTCTCTACATGTTGAACTCAAATACCTGTACTTTCTACTTCTCACATGTTGAACCCAAATACCTGTACTTTCTACTTCTCTCATGTTGAACACAAATACCTGTACTTTCTACTTCTTACATGTTGAACTCAAATACCTGTACTTTCTACTTCTCACATGTTGAACTCAAATACCTGTACTTTCTACTTCTTACATGTTGAACTCAAATACCTGTACTTTCTACTTCTTACATGTTGAACTCAAATACCAGTACTTTCTACTTCTTACATGTTGAACACAAATACCTGTACTTTCTACTTCTCACATGTTGAACTCAAATACCTGTACTTTCTACTTCTCTCATGTTGAACACAAATACCTGTACTTTCTACTTCTCACATGTTGAACCCAAATACCTGTACTTTCTACTTCTCTACATGTTGAACACAAATACCTGTACTTTCTACTTCTTACATGTTGAACTCAAATACCTGTACTTTCTACTTCTCACATGTTGAACTCAAATACCTGTACTTTCTACTTCTTACATGTTGAACTCAAATACCTGTACTTTCTACTTCTCTACATGTTGAACTCAAATACCTGTACTTTCTACTTCTCTCATTTCCCAAACAGCTGGTTCCTTTAGTCTGAATGTGTGTCTGGTGCGTGATCATTATTCTTTAGAGTCACTGCGTGCCTATTGATTGGAACACGATCCGTGTATCCATCACTTCCTGGTCTTCTCTAAAGAAGAGGGACCAATGGAAACGTTGTCATGCCGTTGGTCACCATGGAAACATGCATTAGCTAACAATGACATTATTGTTCTATTAATATAAAGGGAGGTCAGGTACTCTTTAAAGCAGCTGCTAGCTATGGGTACTTTCTACTGAAGTACACTTCAAAGCCTCTTTACTTTGACTTGAGTGAAGAAGTTTAGTCAGTACTTCTACTTTCACCAGAGTATTTTTAAACACGAGTATCTGTACTTCTACTTGAGGAAAGGATGTGTACTGTTGCCCTCTCGGTTTGTTGATGGTTCTGTTGTGTTTCTCAGGAAGGGAGATTACCACAGGTACCTGGCAGAGTTTGCCACCGGTAACGACAGGAAGGAGGCAGCAGAGAACAGTTTGGTTGCGTATAAAGCTGCGAGCGACATCGCGATGATCGAGCTCCCTCCAACGCACCCCATCCGCCTCGGACTGGCCCTCAACTTCTCAGTTTTCTATTACGAAATCCTCAACTCGCCGGACCGCGCCTGCAAGTAGGTGTTCAAAACTGTGACCTTTTTTTAACCCCTTGTGGCCTTTTTTATTTAACACCTGCTGCTGACGTTAAATATTTTTAATTCTAAAATGCAGAAACTGTGATTAAAGCGTACCGATTATAATTTAATTCAGATTTTACAATTAAAGCTTCTCTGCACTATTTCCCACTGAAGCTCTCCCAGTGCCAGCAGAACATAATAATACATTTTATTATTTAAAACACTTTTACGTAGCCAAGCGTTTAGAAATGGAACAAACAAGACATATTGGGATTAATCACTGAAAGCTTTTCCTCATGTACCGTCTTTCCCCCGACAGTACGGGTGGAATCAAGATGGACGGAAACAACTCCTCGTTTTAATTTAATCAAATGTAGCTAGGTTGTTAACCTTAGAAGAAAAAGGACTACAACAATTAGGATCACACATTTCCCATACACATTTATTTATCCCCTCTATTTATAACACATCAATAAACCCCGCGAATCTCCACCCAGATTTAAAGTCACACTCACATAAACTGAACCCCATACACCCGGCACAAACCACGAGTGTACAGCACACAGAGTTCAAAAACCGATGAATTCTGACTCAATTTATCTGGAACAAATCATTCCCAAACTACTCGGTTTGCTATTTTCACCCATTTTGTTCAAATAAATCCACATTTCCACACATTTCCCTTCCCGCCGTGTCTCTATCCCTCATAAAAACTCTCCTGAACAGAAACAGCTAGTTACTCTCCTCCCGTACCCTGATATCGTCTCGCTTCATGTTTTTGTTGGGAAAATACAGAGTAACGTGATAACAAAGGTGTCCCAACTGTAGCTGGGTACATGACAGGATATATGATAGCTATGTGATTAACATGATGATTGACTTTTGAGAAAGTCCGAATTGAGGGAAAAGTCAGAATTTTGAGGAAATTTGAGAAAAAGTAAGAATTTTGAGGGGAAAGTAAGAAATTTGAGAAATTCCGAATTTTGATAGAAATTTGAGAACAAGTAAGAATTTTGAGGAAAAAGTCAGAATTTTGAGGGAAATTTGAGAACAAGTAAGAATTGAGGAAAAAGTCAGAATTTTGAGGGAAATTTGAGAAAAAGTAAGAATTGAGGGAAAAGTCAGAAATTTGATAGAAATTCAGAATTTTGATAGAAATTTGAGAGAAAGGTCAGAATTTTGAGGGAAATTTGAGAAAAAGTCAGAATTTTGAGGGAAAAGTCAGAAATTTGAGAAATTCCGAATTTTGATAGAAATTTGAGAACAAGTAAGAATTTTGAGGAAAAAGTCAGAATTTTGAGGGAAATTTGAGAACAAGTAAGAATTGAGGAAAAAGTCAGAATTTTGAGGGAAATTTGAGAAAAAGTAAGAATTGAGGGAAAAGTCAGAAATTTGATAGAAATTCAGAATTTTGATAGAAATTTGAGAGAAGGTCAGAATTTTGAGGGAAATTTGAGAAAAAGTCAGAATTTTGAGGGAAAAGTCAGAAATTTCATAGAAATTTGAGGAATTTTGATAGAAATTTGAGAGTCAGAATTTTGAGGGAAATTTGAGAACAAGTAAGAATTTTGAGGGAAAAGTAAGAATTTTGATAGAAATTTGAGAAAGTCAGAATTTTGAGGGAAAAGTCAGACATTTCATAGAAATTTGAGAAATTCTGAATTTTCATAGACATTTGAGAAGCTCAGAATTTTGAGGGAAATTTGAGAACAAGTAAGAATTGAGGGAAAAGTAAGAATTTTGATAGAAATTTGAGAAAAAGTCAGAATTTTGAGGGAAAAGTCAGAATTTTAAGAGCATTTTGAGAAAAAAACCTATAAATTCTCTCTTTTTGTTTTGACTACTTCCATGTTTGAGAGGATCGTATACTCATGGATCCTGAGATTGAAGCTCAAGCCGGGGAACAGTGATATTTTTTCCTCACGGTGCGTCCTCTTCCCTCTCAGGTTGGCGAAGGAAGCGTTCGACAATGCGATCGCAGAGCTGGACACGCTGAACGAGGACAGTTACAAGGACTCGACGCTTATCATGCAGTTGCTACGCGACAACTTGACACTATGGACCTCAGACGTGCAGGGAGATGGTGAGAGGGAACACACTCGTATATGATATGCAGCAGCTATGTGTGTGGAAAAAACCTTTTAATCCATTTTAATATAAAAAGCCTTTGTCAGACTCGCCTAAATTAGTTTACTAAGAAGTCCGTAGATTGAAGTTACATTGCATCACTTATTTGTTATTTATATTTATTTTGCAAGCCAGTCAGGCTGCATATAAAAAGATAAACGATAACAAATGTACTCCTCCTGTTTGTCACTGCCATATATGGGCGTACACGTCATTTCCTGTCTCATTAAAGCAACGGCGCATATTCAAATGATAGCAGGAAGACTTTATATTTAATCCTATTGTAATAAGTAGATTTAAACAACGGCATTTAACAAATAATCAATTATAATCCTACCGAAGTAAAATAGCTCTGATATTGTAGGATTTGTTGGACAGAATATTTACACAATTACTAAGCCGCTAACAGCCAGAACAGTTTGGTATGTTACAATGCTGCCTTTTACATCAGGAAAAGGCACTTATTAAGATATTCAAAACTATGACGTCTCATTTCACAATATTGATATCCAATCTATTTCTTCCACTCGCAGCTAATTTATTATAAAACAATTAACAAAACATAAACACTTTAAGCTGCTGATGCAAAAGAGCAGGTATAGTGGTCTCTCAATCACTGCTTACTAACCGATACGTGCAGTTCTATCAAACAATGTCACAAGTCAAACATCTACCATCAACCAAACACATTACCTGAGGAGAGGACTCTTTAAAGTAGAGACACTACATGCTGATATACACCTGAACATCAGCAGGAGAGGACTCTTTAAAGTAGAGACACTACATACTGATATACACCTGAACATCAGCAGGAGAGGACTCTTTAAAGTAGAGACACTACATACTGATATACACCTGAACATCAGCAGGAGAGGACTCTTTAAAGTAGAGACACTACACACTGATATACACCTGAACATCAGCAGGAGAGGACTCTTTAAAGTAGAGACACTACATGCTGATATACACCTGAACATCAGCAGGAGAGGACTCTTTCAAAGTAGAGACACTACATACTGATATACACCTGAACATCAGCAGGAGAGGACTCTTTAAAGTAGAGACACTACACACTGATATACACCTGACCATCAGCAGGATAGGACTCTTTAAAGTAGAGACACTACATGCTGATATACACCTGAACATCAGCAGGAGAGGACTCTTTAAAGTAGAGACACTACATACTGATATACACCTGAACATCAGCAGGAGAGGACTCTTTAAAGTAGAGACACTACATACTGATATACACCTGAACATCAGCAGGAGAGGACTCTTTAAAGTAGAGACACTACATACTGATATACACCTGAACATCAGCAGGAGAGGACTCTTTAAAGTAGAGACACTACATACTGATATACACCTGCACATCAGCAGGAGAGGACTCTTTAAAGTAGAGACACTACATACTGATATACACCTGAACATCAGCAGGAGAGGACTCTTTAAAGTAGAGACACTACATACTGATATACACCTGAACATCAGCAGGAGAGGACTCTTTAAAGTAGAGACACTACATACTGATATACACCTGAACATCAGCAGGAGAGGACTCTTTAAAGTAGAGACACTACATACTGATATACACCTGAACATCAGCAGGAGAGGACTCTTTAAAGTAGAGACACTACATACTGATATACACCTGAACATCAGCAGGAGAGGACTCTTTAAAGTAGAGACACTACATACTGATATACACCTGAACATCAGCAGGAGAGGACTCTTTAAAGTAGAGACACTACATACTGATATACACCTGAACATCAGCAGGAGAGGACTCTTTAAAGTAGAGACACTACATACTGATATACACCTGAACATCATCAGGATGTCGTCTTTTTTTTTAAATGTGTGTGAGATAACGGCTGAAGTGCAGTAACGGCATGTTTCTAGCTTCAAACTGTCGTATTTACTTTTAAACAAATTAGCTGAATGAATAATGTTGGAAATAACCCTGTGAGCATTTTTTTAAACATCTTCATCTTTTAGCCAGAAAATAAACTAGTGGTCAAAATGTTTAAGGTACAAAAAAAAGTAGATTCCTCCAACAAATTATAATAAGTTGTTTATCTATGTTGCAAATGTATTATCTTTTCAATTTACACACGGCATCTATTGCACGTCTGTCCGTCCTGGGAGAGGGATCCCTCCTCTGCTGCTCTCCCTGAGGTTTCTCCATGTTCCCTTAAACTGTGGGTTTTCTCTGGAAGTTTTTCCTTGTACGATGTGAGGGTCTAAGGACAGAGGGTCTAAGGACAGAGGGTCTGAGGACAGAGGGTCTGAGGACAGAGGGTCTGAGGACAGAGAGTCTGAGGACAGAGGGTCTAAGGACAGAGGGTCTGAGGACAGAGGGTCTAAGGACAGAGGGTCTAAGGACAGAGGGTCTGAGGACAGAGGGTCTGAGGACAGAGGGTCTGAGGACAGAGGGTCTGAGGACAGAGGGTGTCGTATTGTCATCCTGATATTCTGTACACACTGTGAAGACCACTGAGACAAATGTAACATGTGATATTGGGCTATAAATAAACATTGATTGCTCGATTGATCCACAAGAACCAAAATGCTCCTCAGTGCAATAGCATCTAAAGATATCACAGACGTTCTACTTAAAATGTATATTCTGTACTTTTACTTAAATGTAGGATTCTTACTTTAACGCAGTATTTTTCGCCTCAACGTCGTGCTACTCTTACTCGGTCAATAACGTGCGTTTCTGTCGTTGTCTCTCAGGTGAGGAAGCGAGCACAGAAGCGACGCAAAACCCAGAGGAAGAGACTCAGTGAGACGGGACAACAAGAAACGAGCCCCCCCTCCATCTTTCTCCCCATATGCATGTCCTGTCTGAACCCCTTTATTTCCACTTCACCCGGGAGTTTTACCTTGTTTTCGACGACTCATACTTGCAAGCCTGTACCCTTTAAGTCCTCTTTTACTGTTTTTCTTTGCCGTTGTCATCTGTTGCCAAGTACGCTCGCCTGTATCCGCAACGAGAGTTATTTAAAGACTTTGCGGTTAAGCTTGTTTTGTTATTTTTGTGTGTGTGTTTATGAACAATATACTGTCCAATTGCGGTTTGGAAATAAAGTGTCGGTGGTGGGAAAACATTTAAAGGGATGTGTTAAAGCTTTGAGGGAGAAGTAAGTGCCCTCTTTACGCACCTGCTCCTTCAACACATCGATACTTCTTATTTTTTTAATAACAAACAACATAATGTCCCCCTTTTTTCCGGTTAAACAACATCTCCTGTTCTCGTCCAAGTGTCCTGCGGCGAGGCTTTTGCTAATATCAGATAGTTAGGCATTGGCTTATTAGCAGGAACGTGTGTGTGTGTGTGTGTGTGTGTGTGTGTGTGTGTGTGTGTGTGGGGGGGGGGAATGCTCAACACTCTTGATTGTAATGTAAATGTCGTTTTGCATTGGCACCCTATTGTTTTTAAAAAAAAAGTTTGGGAAATAAGAGGCCTGCTGTACTTCATCCCCCCCCTCCCCGACTCTTCGTCCCTCCTCTTCCTCCTCCTCATCTCTTCCTTCTGTTCGGTATGTGTAACGTGAATCTGATTTGTACTACTGGATATTCTCACCGGAGCCACAAGTACCATCTGTATTCGAAACACAGCATGGAAATAACATTAAACTTCAAAATGTAAAATGTTACCGACGTTTTCTCTTCTGTGTGTGGTTTGCTTTTCATCCACTAGGTGGCAGTGTTTGAAGGAGTACTGCTTCTGGTCGAGATTTAATGCAGTGGCTTTGTACCTTGGTCTAGTATTTTGATTTAAAAAAGTAAGCCATTATAGTAAGTGCAAAAGTCTTAGTTTAGTAAGTCAAAAAGTGTATAGTGGTAATATAGTAAGTCACAGTATAGTAGTAAAAAGTGTAAAAGTCACTGATAGTAAGTCAAAGTGTTAAAGTCTTAGTATATTAAATCAAAAAGTCATAGTATAGTTGGTTCGAAACGTGTAGAAATGTTACCGGGTTGTGAGGTTTTCTCTTCGGGGTGTGGTTTGGTTTTCATCCACTAGGTGGCAGTGTTTGCGAGCAGAAGCATTGATGCGTGAGGCTTTTGAAGAAAGTCGCGGTAGGGTATTTAGAAAAAAGTTAAATAAAAAGTCGAAGAGGCTTTGGCTAATATCAGATAGTTAGGTAATGGCTTATTAGCAGGAACGTGTGTGTGTGTGTGTGTGGTGGGTGGGTGGGTCACGGTATAGTAAGTCAAAACGTGTAAAAGTCATAGTATATTAAAATGTTATTTGAGTGAGATCTTGTGTGGTTTTCAATCCACTAGATGGCAGTGTTTGCTAGCAGCAGCAGAAAGATTCCTACGGTGGTTTTATACTGTGACTTTTTGTAAAATCTTTAGACATACTATACTGTGAAAGAATCTAAAAAAAAAGTCAGAGTATGTCATTTAGAAAAATAAATAACATTTCTAAAAATGTTTGTCCAAAACGTTTAAGTAATTCTGTAGTATGTGGAGTTTTCTTTAAAACTCCTAGTATAGCATGCTGAAAGAACAAGTAAAGTAAAACGTAGTATATTGTGTCGTGTGCTGAAAACATTTAGAGAAGAAACGGCAAAGTTCCATATCAATCGGCCTCTTGACTTCCATTAAATGACGACACGAACACGCAGTTTTGAAAGTAGTTTTGTAGTAGGCTATGTGGAGATATGAACTTCTAGTATAGCATGCTGAAACCAGGGCCGCCTTAATGCACGGGCTGACCTAGGCCGAAGCCCAGGGGCCTACGGAGATCGGGGGCCAATTTGTTTGTTTTATTTTAATTTGAAACAATAGTCTTGGCTTTCAGAATATGAAACTTTTATTTCCAAAATCACACGATAAATACATTTTTGAAGCTTGTAACGGGAAGAAGACGGCTCTCCCTCGCCACTCTGCTGTTCCGCAGTAAAAATGTTTGTCCAAACGTTTTGAAGTAATTCTGTAGTATGTGGAGTTTTTTTAAAACTCCTAGTATAGCATGCTGAAAGAACAAGTAAAGTAAAACGTAGTATATTGTGTCGTGTGCTGAAAACATTTAGAGAAGAAACGGCAAAATGCAAAGTCGGCCTCTTGACTTCCATTAAATGACGACACGAACACGCAGTTTCGAAAGTAGTTTTTTTTACTGAAAAAAGATCAAAATAAAGATGTACAATTAAAACTCAAAAAGAAGACGCCGTATTCCTCTTCAGCTCTCAACAGACGGATGGCAGGACAAACAAAGGCGTGACCTGAAATATCTCCCAACAGTTTCCTCCCGCCTTTTGGGATTCAGACGGAACATATTTAGAAACGACGTCGTGTTCGTCGCCGGCTGCTGCTGCTGACGTGGCTTCTTGTATCCTATTGCAGATTGTCCCAAAAATAAAAAGAGATGAGGACACTTGGACGGTCTGCTACGGTGTGTCCAGCTCCAACCACGAGCTTTCTCTGGACACTTGAAATAACATTGAGAAACGAACGGGCCTTTTTTTGATCATCTCCCCCTTCATGGTTCTCGCCTCACACACACACACACACACACATCTATGAAGATATACACCCATATTGGACATTTAAAACCAGGAGACAGACAATTTAGTTCCTCGGTAAAAAAAAATAGATTAAAGAATGAGTAAAATAGTTATATTCTGACGGCAGAAAGTTTATAAATACTCATAAGCGTCTCTCTGGGTCTACACAGTGAGGGGGTGGAGCTACTTTAACATTCATCGTTGAATATATTAATGAATCTGGGTATCAGAGTATCTGGGCAGTCGATACCCCCTTTTCACATTTAGAGAATACAATAACACAACACTTTAACTCCTCCGTCATGTTTTTCATTATTGCGATGAATAAAATCTTATTTAAAGATGATTTTACAAAAAAACAACTGTCCGTCTGTCCACTACTGCTATGTACATCTGTTTAAAAAGCAAGCATGTTACACAGTCGTCTCTATGTACAGCTAAAGTATGTTTTTCACTGAATATACATATTTACTTTTCTTCACAGTTTCTCCTATGTTTGCTCATATATTCAATTTCATTAGATTTGTGTTATTATGAGTACAAATGTGTTTCTTCTTCTCCTCACCGGGGCTACTGTCCTCCCGGTGTTGATATCTAGTTCTGCTCGAGTCCGTGGAGCAATTTCAGTTTTGAAAACAATCTTGATTGTAAGTTTCAGTTTTTTTTTATATTCCCGATTCACAGCAATCCCAAAAAAACACGTTTCAAGTTTACAGTTTTCTGGTCTTTATCATATTTCACGATATTATTCCTCCTCGTCTGCTCCTCTTCACCAGGGAATGGCTCCATTGGATTCCCATTGGGTTCCCATTGAATTCCCATTGGGTTCCCATTGAATTCCCATGGATTCCCATTGAATTCTCATTGGGTTCCCATTGAATTCCCATTGGGTTCCCATTGAATTCCCATTGGATTCCCATTGAATTCTCATTGGATTCCCATTGAATTCCCATTGGATTCCCATTGAATTCTCCTTGATTCCCATGGATTCCATTGGATTCCCTGATTCCCATTGGATTCTCATTGGATTCTCATTGGATTCCCATTGGATTCCCATTGAATTCCCATTGGGTTCCCATTGGATCCCGATTCCCATTGAATTCCCATTGGATTCCCATTGAATTCCCATTGGATTCCCATTGAATTCTCATTGGGTTCCCATTGAATTCCCATTGGGTTCCCATTGAATTCCCATTGGATTCCCATGAATCCATGGATTCCCATTGAATTCCCATTGGATTCCCATTGATCCCTTGGATTCCCATTGGATTCTCATTGGATTCCCATTGGATTCCCATTGGATTCATGGATTCTCATTGGATTCGCATTGGATTCCCATTGGATTCATGGATTCTCATTGGATTCTCGGTTCCCATTGGATTCCCATTGGATTCCCATTGGGTTCCCATTGGGTTCCCATTGAATTCCCATTGGGTTCCCATTGGATTCCCGATCCCATTGAATTCCCATTGGATTCTCATTGGATTCCCATTGGATTCTCATTGGATTCTCATTGGATTCCCATTGATCGCATTGGATTCCCATTGGATTCCCATTGGATTCTCATTGGATTCTCCTTGGATTCCCATTGGATTCCCATTGGATTCCCATTGGATTCCCATTGGATTCTCCTTGGATTCCCATTGGATTCCCATTGGATTCCCATTGGATTCTCCTTGGATTCTCATTGGATTCCCATTGGATTCCCATTGGATTCCATTGGATTCTCATTGGATTCTCATTGGATTCCCATTGGATTCTCATTGGATTCCCATTGGATTCCCATTGGATCTCATTGATTCTCCTTGGATTCCCATTGGATTCCCATTGGATTCCCATTGGATTCTCATTGGATTCCCATGTATTCCCATTGGATTCCCATTGGATTCCCATTGGATTCCCATTGGATTCCCATTGGATTCTCATTGGATTCCCCTTTTGATTCAAACATCCCCGAAAACAAAAAAGAAAAAAAAGAAAATCGAGATTGTTTTTTCTGGTTTCCGTAGATTTCCGCGAAAAAAAATCATCGTTCGTTTTTCAACTTCCCGGATCCGTCTCGCCCTCGTTTCCGGTTCTCTTGGTGGTGAAGAAGTTTCTGGTAGTTTTCGTTGGCGGTGTGATTATTGTTTATTTATTTTTTTTCTGGTTTCAGGATTTAAGGCACTTGAGAGGTTTTTGGTTTTCACGGCAGTTCGGAGGAGACGAGGGCGAGGCCGGAGCTCTGGCGGATCGGAGGTCCCGCGTGGACCGCTTTCGGACAGTCGGGCGTTAAAACCCGTCCGTTCTCCCCGACACTTCCTGTGATGGACAGACGCGCTTTATTCCTCATGGCCTCTGTGAAGGTCAGCTGAGGAGAAGACATACAGAGAGGTGTTAGTGAACAGAGACGAGGAAAAAAGACACGTTTGATACGAAGCAGATTGGAGTCGTAGGACGGGTTCGAGATCATATGAAGCTTTACTGGCGCTATCTATTGATTTTAATTGTTTAATAGTATCTTTCGTTCGAGTCATTTTGTACGTTTACGAACCTTCTTTTGAAGGAAGTGTTGAGCAACGGTTGGTTAGGTATTTATTGGTGAATTTATTTGAAAATTGGTCACATGAATAATACTGTGTATTATCTGTTTACATCTATATTTAGGAAGTCAAATATAAAACAAGCACATGTTTCAGGTGTGCGCCATCTTCCGTTATACTCTTAGGATGATCGTTTGGACACCCCTGCTTTAGATAATGTAGCTGGATAAACAATTTGCTTGTTTACCTCGATGTTTTTACTGCTGCGTTTTATTATGAGATTTAGCCCCGTTTCAACACCTTTCATGACTTCTGTCTCCAAGAAACGTAAGAACTAGAACTCCAGTCTGCTTCAGCATTATCTGTTCAAACCAACACTTGAACATAAAGACAGAAGTGTAGCAGGACAGACGTTTCAGAGCCATTCGGGACATAATGAAGCCAGCCCTCATTACACAGTGATAGTGATAGACAGGGAAGCTGACTCAGCAACATGAAAGGTTTGAAGAGCTGATGGGGGGGCAGAAACACACCGAAAAAAAGAGTCTGATGGGCGAAGACCTGGGGGAAATATATCCGGAGACAAAGAGCAGAAGCTCCGCATCGATAGCCGAGCTCCAGGGATTCCTCTCTTTATTTTAAAGTCATTGGAGTTGGGATTGACGCAACACGTTTTTTTTAAACGGGAAAACTAGAAGAAAGGCAGCAAGGCATGATGGGTAAACACGATCTTTGGAATATCGGAATAGATAGATAGTAATAATAATTTCTTCCATACATGTTTGGATTCAAATCAAGGCTTAATCGTCCGTTAAAAACATCCCAACATAACTAAGAGTTTTCGGGACCCTTACCCTCCAACAGCCCCACAAACGTAAGAGTTGTCATTTCAGTTATTTTTAACATTTAACAGTAATCAATAAGAGGTGTAAGAAGTACCTAGATGTTAAACTTCAGTAATACTACAGTGTGGAAAATACTCCACTGCTAGTTTTCTATGTGAAAAACAAAGTACAGACAGGGACAGATGAGCTGCATGTTGATGAAAGGTGTAGACGTGTGAATAAGTAAGACATTGGTCCTCATTTAACATGCCTTTCTGCTATTAGTACACTATAGGTGCAGCAAAACCTGTAATACAATAAGAAATGTACGCTAAAAACTCCCATGTTGACCTAATTAACTCATAAATAGCAGATTTGATGCTCAAATATTGCATTTATCGTGTATTTTTGACTACTTTAAGTGACTGAAATGATAATTAGCTCCGCTCTGAGGTCAGGATGATGAGGAATCGTTTGTTGCCCGGAGATGTGTGACGCTAGCTTGATAAATGAGAACCAGCGTCATGTCTGAGGATGACTCAGCGCTTCCTGTCACATTGGGAGGACCAGGACTTCACATGACCACAAAAGCAGATCAGACAAGGAGGTGGGAAGCCATTTTGAGCCACGTTTTCACCACAGTCACTGAGCAAAGGAAGGAGAGGTTTCACTTACAGATAAGAGGGAGGGGCTTATAGGCAGACTTTACGTTCAACCGTCTACATTTAATCAGCTTCCCCGTCGTTAAAACCATCGCTAAACTGGGCTACGTCCTGGATGCTGGTTCTGGGCTGGGGGTTAAAAGGGGGTTTTGGGACTGGATCTTGGACTCTGGGGGCTCAGAGGGGTTACAATAGGGGTTTTGGGGCTGGGATTGGGACTCTTGATACTCTGGGGGGTTATAAAGGGGTTTCTGGGGCTGGCTCTGGGACTCTGGGGACAATTGGAGGTTAAGAAGGGGGTTTGGGGGCTGGGATTGGGACTCTGGGGGGTTTAAAAAGGGGGTTTTGGGACTGGATCTTGGACTCTGGGGGCTCAGAGGGGTTACAATAGGGATTTTGGGGCTGGGATTGGGACTCTTGATACTCTGGGGGGTTATAAAGGGTTTCTGAGGCTGGCTCTGGGACTCTGGGGACAATTGGAGGTTAAGAAGGGGGTTTGGGGGCTGGGATTGGTACTCTGGGGGGTTAAAAAGGGGGTTTTGGGGCTGGATCTTGGACTCTGGGGGCTCGGAGGGGTTAAAATAGGGGTTTTGGGGCTGGGATGGGGACTCTTGGTACTCTGGGGGGTTAACAAGGGGGGTTTGGGTCTCCACCTTCATTCTCTTGGCCTCGTTGCGGGACTTGTAGCAGAACTCGATGAGCGCCACCAGCATGGCGAGGCCCAGACCCCCCACCAGGATGTAGAAGACCCCCGCCACATTGCTCAGACTGAGAGCCTGGGACGACTTGTCCTGGATGAAGAGAGAGGGACGTTAGTGGTAGCATTAGCATCGATACTTCACATGTGTACAGGAGTGTGTGGAAAATTACTCATCATGCACACACTCACACACACACACACACACACACACACACACGTTTATCTGTTGTTACGATAAGCAGTAATTAATTTCACTGTAGCATCAATAGTCTTTCATTGTATACTACACTGTGCATCTGACTGTCCACACACACACACACACACACTCACTCAAGTTATGTATTTTTTAGCAAAAAACATATGAATTTATTCATTTAAAAGACGTGTATTTATTTTAATTTTAAATGTACTTAAAGACAGGTTCAAAAACATAACAAATTCTCCACCAAATATATGTTCACAAGTATTCATCGTGTTTTTCGCACTCTTAGCTGTAAAGGGCCTTTAAGCACTTTTCTTTCTGTAGAGATACTCACTTAAGTATATATTAGATTTTGATATATTGATATACTATCATGTCTATATTGTCTGTTCTTGTAGTAGATGTGTCTACTTATTCAGTATTTTGTGATATTGTGTATATTGATATATGTATTTTCTACTGTTGATATGCATTTACTGTTCATAGCTTATATTCTATTTTAATGTGTTTACCTTTGTGTTACATTTCTGCAGTGTTTTCCTCCGTTTGGGAGGAACTAACTACATCTAATCTAAAAACACTGCTGACAGCATGCTCTGTGTATAATCTAAAGCAACAGGAAAAGCGTTTTACAAAATGTCCTGCATGGCTGACGATACTTGAGCAGAATTCATTTGTCTGCGGATTTCACTCTCACCTCCTCACCCTTGTTTGTATTCAAATGTATGCAGCCCTGACTCCTTATCTCCTCCCACACACACTGCCTGTCATGCTTTTAAAGTCTCATTTGCAGGTGTGTGTGTGTGTGTGTGTGTGTGTGTGTGTGTGTGTGTGTGTGTGTGTCCTACACTGATAAGAGGACATGCAGCTTTTTTTTAAATCTCCATGCTCCAGTGCTTCGACATCTTGTGTTCGTGCTACTCAAGACTTCACTGAAGTTAAAGTACAAATACATTCATGTCCAAATACTCCACTACAAGTACGAGTCCGACATTGTCCTACAAATATACGACAAGGATCAAAAGTACTCGATCTGAAGGAATATTCTTCTCCATATGTGGTGTATTTTATTGACACGTTTGCTGCTGTGGGCGAACAGTCAAAGAAAAGTGCAAGTTATCCAGGACTCCAACAGTTACTCCACCGGTTTGACCTTGAGAGATGCGTTATGTTAATCAACGAGGTTGGGAGCGTTACGTCTCAAATGTGATCTGTTACGGTGGCCGACAGCTGCAACGGTGTATTTATATACGTTCATTGTTTTGTAATCTGCAGCGCATCTCTTCGAATGGACATGTTTGTGACCTATGGGCCACCGTAGATACCTGTAACCAAATGTACACAGTGACCGAATCTAAGCACTACAATATAAAAGTAATGTTTGATTACTTCCTGTTACTTTGGGAGTACCTCAATATCAAGTGCAAGTAGCCTAAATGAAAGCAGAACATCTGATTTGTCCACGTCACTGTTGGGGAATACTGATATATATATCCTGAATATCACGTTTTAAATGCATCAGAACGGCTTTAAAATAAACGTAGTGGCGTAAAATATACATTATTTCCCTTTTAAATGTAGTGGAGTAGAAGTAGAAAGTACCATTTTGGAGTACCTTAATATCAAATGCAAGTATCCTAAATGAAAGCAGGCAGTTCATCCACGTATAATATATTTATCTCTATTTTAAAATGCATTGTAACATTTTAATCCTCCTAGTAATCTCGTAATCAATTTTTTTTAATGTCTGTTGTCTTTTTTCGTACCCCGAATACCCCTTTATATACGTTATCATGTTTAAATGCATCTAAACGGCTTTAAAATAATCGTAGTGGCCTAAAATATACATTATTACCCTTTTAAATGTAGTGGAGTAGAAGTATGAAGTACCATTAAGTGGAAATACTTGTCTTTAAACTTGTATTTAAGTACAGCACTTGAGTAAATGCGCGTTGATATATCACTGTGATGTTCAGTACATGCCGTGATGACATGGCAGCGTTACAGAGCGTGTGCGTGGAGTGAGGAGGGGAGGCTGACCTTACTTCCCGAGTCCTTGGGTCCACACTCCCCTTTATCGTACCACCATTTGTTTTTCAGTTTGTCTAAGACTCCTGCTTCGCTCAGTTTCAATACGGCAAGGTTTACAGGCGTTCTTCAAATCACGGGGTGGGGGTAGGGTGGGGGAAATAACATAAATAACATCATAGGACATGTTATTTTATGTTATTCAATCAGAAGAAGCCCAACAGAGAGCAGCTCAGTACTCTTTAAAAAGCGACGAAGCCGGGAGGGGCCCCACTCACGATACATGTCTCTTTGCTCTTTCATTGGGGGTTTCATTGGGGGATTTTAAAGGGGGCGGAGCTAACAGACATATAAACATGGGGCCCCCGGCTGCATCGCTTTTCTGTAACGGGCACATACTGCCGGGACCTTTTACTTACAACAACAGAGGCTAGTACCGTCAACACAAAACTATTAGCGTGGGAAATGTACTTTACGCTTAGAAGTGCGTCTGAACCCCAAATATGAGGCTACTTTCATATTATCCCCTGATCCTCTTTTAATCTAAAGATATTCCTGTTCGGGTAACTGGTGTGCTTTTATTCTATGTTTTTATTGTGTTCTTAGCACTTCTTAAGACGTGGCTTGTGTGCTCATTTAATCTTTGATGATTCGTATGGATGCTTTGTCAAGCACTCTGCGGCTGTCTGGGTAAAAAGCGACTTACATACATTTTACTTACTGTCTATTTTAAACAAAAGGACCGGTCTGAAGTCTTTTGGGGCAACATATCAATACATTTTTGTTTTACATGTGTGATTTTGAGAGGTTTACAGTTTTGCAGTACAAGTGTTTGTCCATCGCTCTAAAGCAGGGGTGTCAAACTCAAGGCCCGGGGGCCAAATCCGGCCCGCAACTTAATTTCATGCGGCCCCACAAGAGCTTGCAAAGAATATAATATGTTTGTTATACGGTTACATCATCCTGGATCATCGGTCCTGGATGGATATCCTCGTGGATTCATCTTCCTATTATACACACATGCATTTCCAAACATCTGGACTACCTATGTTGCAAATGTATTATCTTTTCAATTTACACACGGCATCTATTGCACGTCTGTCCGTCCTGGGAGAGGGATCCCTCCTCTGTTGCTCTCCCTGAGGTTTCTCCCATTTTTCCCTTTAAACTGGGTTTTCTTTGGAAGTGTTTCCTTGTACGATGTGAGGGTCTAAGGACAGAGGGACTAAGGACAGAGGGTCTAAGGACAGAGGGTCTGAGGACAGAGGGTGTCGTATTGTCATACTGATATTCTGTACACACTGTGAAGACCACTGAGACAAATGTAACATTTGTGATATTGGGCTATAAATAAACATTGATTGATTGATTGATTGATTACATGCTACTTTACAGAGGCACGTTGCCCATAAACTACATGTCCCACAATGCATCTGGAATTAGACTTTTTTCTCTGAATTTGACTTTTCTTTTCAAAATGTCACTTATTTTTTTTGTTTTTCCAGACTTTGGCTTTTCTTTTTAAATCATTTTGTGACATGCGCACTGAAGAGACGTGCAATTGTTTGCCCCAGACTTCTGCTTTCAGACGGAGTTAATTAGGAAGTTATTACCCTATGGCTGAAGTCAATCCTTAAGCTAAATACTGAGTTTAATGCCAGATCAAATGTCATGCAGTAAATAATATTGAACATATCGTCTTCAGCGATCTTAATCGTAGCTTTCATTTCTGTTTCCTCATTTGTTGTCTTAATATTTGTCGTTTGCAATGTTGCAAATAGAGCTGCTGTGACGCAAGAGGAATTTCAGACTTGATCCAACAATTAAGTATTATCGTATCGTATCGTAGTGTATCATATTGTATCGTATCGTATTATATCATAGTGTATCATATTGTATCGTATCGTATTATATCATAGTGTATCGTATTTTATCGTATCGTATTATATCATAGTGTATCATATTTTATCGTAGTGTATCATATCTTAACGTATTGTATCGTATCGTATTATATCGTATCGTAGTGCATCGTATTTTATCGTATCGTAGTGCATCGTATTTTATCGTAGTGTATCATATCTTAACGTATTTTATCATTTTGTATCGTATCGTAGTGTATCATATTGTATCGTAGTGCATCGTATTTTATCGTAGTGCATCGTATTTTATCGTATCGTAGTGCATCGTATTTTATCGTATCGTATCGTAGTGTATCGTATCGTATCGTAGTGTATCATATTTTATCGTAGTGTATCATATCTTAACGTATTGTATCGTATTGTATTATATCATAGTGTATCGTATTTTATCGTATCGTAGTGCATCGTATTTTATCGTATCGTAGTGCATCGTATTTTATCGTAGTGTATCATATCTTAACGTATTGTATCGTATTGTATTGTATCGTAGTGTATCATATTTTATCGTATCATATTGTATCGTATCTTAACGTATTGTATCATATTGTATCGTATCGTAGTGTATCGTATTGTATCGTAGTGTATCGTATCGTATTGTATTGTATCGTATCATATCATATTTTATCGTATCGTATTGTATCGTATCTTAACGTATTGTATCATATTGTATCGTATCGTAGTGTATCGTATTGTATCGTAGTGTATCGTATCGTATTGTATCGTATCGTAGTGTATTGTATCGTATCATATCATATTTTATCGTATCGTATTGTATCGTATCTTAACGTATTGTATCATATTGTATCGTATCGTAGTGTATCGTATTGTATCGTAGTGTATCGTATCGTATTGTATCGTATCGTAGTGTATCGTATCATATCATATTGTATCGTATCATATTGTATCGTATCGCAGTGCATCGTATTTTATCGTACCGTATTTTATCGTGCCGTATTTTATCGTATCCTATTGAATCGTACCGGAACATATTGTATTGTATCATATCGTTGTTTACCGCATCGTATCATATTGTAACATATCGCAAATATTTTTGCTTCAACAGTACTCGCTCTCCTCCCATTTTAAAAACGTTTCTAGCCTTTAATAAGTACTGGGGTCGTCCCGGCAGATGCTCCTGTTAGCAACAAAAACACATTTCTCTTTTCCCCACATCAGGTCATATGGGCAAAGCTACGTAGCTAACCAAAGCTAACCTTCTCGCCACCGCCTCCGCTGCCACACTCTCCTTTGTCGTACCACCACTTGTTTTTCAATTTGTCCAACAGGCCTTGCTCATTGAGTTTTAACACTGCCAGGTTAACTGCGCTTCTTGAAAACGATAAAACATATTTGGTGAGAGGGGGTGAGTATGCCGTCCAATTTTAGGGAGGGAAAGGGGGGAGAAGGGGTAAGGGTTAAAAGGGAGGAGTAGCAGTAGGAGAGGGACAAGGGTGGACAATGCAGAAATGCTTTAAATGAATACATCCCAAGAACAGAACACACACTCAACACACATCTCTCTCCTCCGACTGCAGTGTTATTTTGTATATATTGATTGTTGTGCTTTGATCTAGGTCTTAATGTGTGCATATGTATAAATGTGTCTTTTGATTGTGTATATTTGCATACACATTTATATATATTTGTTTTTGTCTTCGGGATTGTGGGAAACAGTTTTTCAATCTCTGAAACATCGATAATAAAGTTGACTTTGACTATATACAAGTTGATTAGCTTAACCTGATATAAAGGGTCAATACTTCCTGTTTTGTAAATACATATCGGATGTTAGTTGACATAGTTCACATCTAAAATGGTATGAATTACGTTTGTGTGCATGTAATATGCAAATAAATCCATCAAACACACATTTTAAAACCCTTAACTTGGTTATTTTTGTTCAAACCAACAAGATTAAAATGTCAAAAAGATAGTTTTCCATTCAACTCAGAGTTGTAATGTTAGCATTAGCTTATGCTATAGGCTATATCTGATTACATCATACAGAAGATTAGGAAATACAAACTATTTATAATGTGTTTTTGCTTCACAAATAACTTCAACAATGACATTGCAATCTTTTTTTCCAGGTTTCCTCTAATATTTACCCTTAATAAAATATATATATCCTCCATTATTAAGTATTAAATGGACGTGCATGGTCCCCAGAGGATGATCCATTCACTAACTTCTATCATAGATTAGGCTAAAAATGTAGTGCAGACATCCAGTTTCCTTTTACTTAAACGCCATTGTCTGTTTCATTAAACACCATCGTTTGTTAAGTTTAACGCTTGAAAAACGATCAAAGTGAAATAATAAAAATCCGGATTATCTGTGACGATAATCTCTTTCACTCTTTGTATTGGTTTTATTTGTTTTATGACCTATATATTCATGTTGCATTGTTGGACAATAAAGCCTTGAATTGAAAACTATGGTTCGCTAATAGAAATGGGTTTGCTTTAAATTATCTACAGATTGGGAATTGCGGGAAACAATTAAACAAATTAGATTGTAAATATATATATATGAAAATGAAACATGTTGTTATTTCTACCCTAGCAAAGACGAACACATAGGGAAAGCTAATTGGGTAATTGATAGTTTATTTTCCTTTGCCATGTGATACGTCTTCAACAATAATTACTGGCACTGAACGTTGGCATTAATTACCATCCTCAAAATATCTGCACCAGCCAGCGTTTTGAGAACAGCCAAATCATTTGGACCGGTTTTACACTTGTGTTTAAAACGTCAGCCAATTCAAAGCTCACAGGATTTCTGAGCAATAAGCTGCTCTGGAAAAAACATGATTGACTTGCATAAAACATCCATGAAAAGCCATTGAAATAGGTTGTGTGTGTGTGCGTGTGTGTGTGTGTGTGTGTGAGTTTCACCGTGCTGTGGTGGAAATTGTGGAGAGAGATTTTGTTAAGTGTGCGTTTTGCTCCTTTTAAAAGTTATTAGCATCATTATGAAAATAAAAGCAGTCAGCAATGGATCAGAAACAGCTGATATGTTTGATGTTTGTTTGCAGAGCCGTGTGAAATGTCAGCCTTGATTAACTGTGATGCTCCTTGTTGTGTTTCCTGTCCGGTTTTTCGGAAAAGTGACTGACAGAAGATCGTAATGCCACTAAACAAAACGAGATGGAGTCCCCGTGAAGCGGGAGGAAAGGGAGACTACTGTCAGGGACTGTTCCTGCTCGAGGCAAACCAGTGGCTGCTCTGATCTTTTGCAGGATTCACGTGCAGAGGAATTCACAGGAAAACGACCAAGTAATATGGTCAGTGCGAACACAAGCTAACGAGATTTTAACGTGTTGTTTTACGACATAAAATACGTCAGTAAATACCCCACTGGTGAATTTAAAACAGCGGATGCTAACAAGTGTCTAAATGAGACGACTTAACGTCATCACGCCCTCCTTTAGCTTAGCGGTGGTGACGTGAAGTCATGTGACCGTGCTGTAGTTCCTGTATAGCCCAACATTAGCCGCCTTTAGCTTAGCGGTGGTGACGTGAAGTCAGGTGACCGTGCTGTAGTTCCTTTATAGCCCAATATTAGCCTCCTTTAGCTTAGCGGTGGTGACGTAAAGTCATGTGACCGTGCTGTACTTCCTCTATAGCCCAACATTAGCCGCCTTTAGCTTAGCGGTGGTGACCTGAAGTCATGTGACCGTGCTGTAGTTCCTTTATAACCCAACATTAGCCTCCTTTAGCTTAGCGGTGGTGACGTGAAGTCATGTGACCGTGCTGTAGTTCCTTTATAGCCCAACATTAGACACCTTTAGCTTAGCGGTGGTGACGTGAAGTCAGGTGACCGTGCTGTACTTCCTTTATAGCCCAACATTAGCCTCCTTTAGCTTAGCGGTGGTGACGTAAAGTCATGTGACCGTGCTGTAGTTCCTTTATAGCCCAACATTAGCCTCCTTTAGCTTAGCGGTGGTGACGTGAAGTCATGTGACCGTGCTGTAGTTCCTTTATAGCCCAACATTAGCCTCCTTTAGCTTAGCGGTGGTGACGTAAAGTCATGTGACCGTGCTGTAGTTCCTTTATAGCCCAACATTAGACACCTTTAGCTTAGCGGTGGTGACGTGAAGTCAGGTGACCGTGCTGTACTTCCTTTATAGCCCAACATTAGCCACCTTTAGCTTAGCGGTGGTGACGTGAAGTCATGTGACCGTGCTGTAGTTCCTTTATAGCCCAACATTAGCCTTTTACTTCAGAAATCATAAAGTGGTGTTAATATGTGGAGATTATCCTAAACGTCTGTTTTCCAAAGATAATATTTTCTGCAATATTCCAAAATCCAATTTGCTTTTTGTTGAGGGAACCTGGGCAATGCTAACTGCAAACATACATCATCACTGCACCGCTCTAATGTGCATACGACATTAAATCTTTGAATGCTTTGAAGCCATCATGGAGCTGCTTTACACACTTGTGAAGTTTCTGCATCTCCTACATGTGTCTCCTCGCCGCGGGGCTTTTTGATTGACGAGGCTGTGGATTGAGAGAGCTACTCCCCACAGCGAGAACAGTGTTTCTGTGGCAGGTCTGTAAATCCCTCGGAGTTGCAGTTTCCCAGGGCTGAGCATTCAAACGGCTCCAGAACACTGCTGCAGTGGAGCATGACGGGAAGCTGACGTAGCATTAGCGTAACACATCTCTGATAATTACATCCGTACAAAATGCATGTTGTCTAAAAATGTCTAAATAATACATTTCCAGACGTTTCCCAACAGCCTCGAGCATGCCATTCCAACATGTCACACGGACAAAGCGAGCACGAGCACACGTACCTGCCGTGGAGAGCTGTGGAGAAAGAGACATGAAGTAACCACCCCTGCATGATCACGGCCACGAGCATGCCACTAACACGGATGACAAAAAGCTGCCATTGCTGCCCTAAAAAGCGAACTCAGGAGCGCCCCGAAGTTACCCACCCGCGCCAAGCAAAGATTACGATTCAGAAAAGGCGGCACACCAGGGAAGGTGGAGTCACGTGGACCGATGGACGTCCGAGGAACGCCACTGAATATGTCGTGTGCGTGTTTTTGAGTTTCACTGAGCTGTGGTGTCCTTTTAAAGGTCACCTATTACGCAACACCCTCTTCTCCATGTCTCTTCTACATCAACATGTGTCCCCTCTTCTCCATGTCTCTTCTACATCAACATGTGTCCCCTCTTCTTCATGTCTCTTCTACATCACCATGTGTCCCCTCTTCTCCATGTCTCTTCTACATCAACATGTGTCCCCTCTTCTCCATGTCTCTTCTACATCAACATGTGTCCCCTCTTCTTCATGTCTCTTCTACATCAACATGTGTCCCCTCTTCTCCATGTCTCTTCTACATCAACATGTGTCCCCTCTTCCCCATGTCTCTTCTACATCAACATGTGTCCCCTCTTCTTTATGTCTCTTCGACATCAACATGTGTCCCCTCTTCTCCATGTCTCTTCTACATCAACATGTGTCCCCTCTTCCTCATGTCTCTTCTACATCAACATGTGTCCCCTCTTCTCCATGTCTCTTCTACATCAACATGTTTCCCCTCTTCCTCATGTCTCTTCTACATCAACATGTGTCCCCTCTTCTCCATGTCTCTTCTACATCAACATGTGTCCCCTCTTCTTCGATGTGTTGTCTTGTGTAACCATTAGCCAATCAGCAACCAGGTACTTATCACCTGCATCTCCTCTAGAGCTCCATTGAGTTCTTTGTAACCAGATGTCTCTCAGAGCGGCGTGGAGAGGGGCTCCTTACTTTCATCGATAGTAACAGACACAGAATCAGCACTTTGGAAACAGGGCTGAAACAGAGGGGATTGTGGGTAACGCTGCACTGATCTGTTGGGTGATGTAACAGTGTAATAGGGGACCTTTAAGCGTGCGTTTTGCGATGGATCAGAAACAGCTGATGCTTGGTTGCGGCCTCAGTGTACCTGTTCTCTCCCTGGTGTGCTTCCTGTCTGGCTTTCAGGACGTAACCCATAGCAACCCTCCCCACACCAAAGCAAAGACTAAGATAAAGGCGGCACACCAGGGAAGGTGGAATACCATAACAACACGTAGCACATATTGTTACACTATTCCACCCACCTTAACTGTGAACCCTTCGGCGTCGCTACTCCGTATCCTTTGGAGTCGAGGTTTCCGCCCACTTTCATCGTGTCGCAGGGCTTCCTTTGTTCCGTGTACTCGTTCATCGTGGACTCCAGCAGAAAGGCGTATTTCCCTTTGGACTTTCGGACGCGAACCACTCCCTCTCCGGTCGTCTTCGTGAACACGGTGGGCTCGGCGGACTTCATGTAGCCCCACATCTTCTCGTAGACGGCGATCTTGGACCGCTGTGGAGGGTTGTTAGGGAGTCGAGGTGTGAGAGGTGGAGGGAAGGGAGAGACAACATGTCCGCACACAGCAACCAGGGCTGCGGCTCAACTGTCATTTTAGCTCGATCGTGGCTAGGAAACATAGTGGTTAGGATATAGTAGTTAAGATATAACGGTTAGGAAATAGTGGTTAGGATATAGTGGTTAGGATATAGTGGCTAGGATATGGTGGAGACAACATATACAACAACCAGGGTTGAGGTTGAACTGTCATTTTTGATTTATAATGGCTAGGAAATATAGTGGTTAGGAAATAGTGGTTAGGAAATAGTGGTTATGATATAGTGGTTACTGGTTAGGATATAGTGGATAGGAGATAGTGGTTAGGATATAGTGGTTAGGATATAGTGGTTATAGTGGTTAGGATATAGTGGTTATGATATAGTGGTTATGATATAGTGGTTAGGATATAGTGGTTATAGTGGTTAGGATATAGTGGTTAGGATATAGTGGTTACTGGTTAGGATATAGTGGTTATAGTGGTTAGGAAATAGTGGTTAGGATATAGTGGTTATAGTGGTTAGGATATAGTGGTTAGGATATAGTGGTTACTGGTTAGGATATAGTGGATAGGAAATAGTGGTTAGGATATAATGGTTATAGTGGTTGGGATATAGTGGTTATAGTGGTTATGATATAGTGGATAGGAAATAGTGGTTAGGATATAGTGGTTAGGATATAGTGGTTATGATATAGTGGTTTGGATATAGTGGTTAGGAAATAGGACCTGATTGATAATTCAACTGCAACCCTGGTAGCAAAAGAACATGGAGTCTCGTCTGAAACGTCGGCATTACTGATTCAGATTTGAAGCCTTTCAACACATTCTTGTCTCTTCTTATTCTACATGTTGGGTCAGCGTGCACAAACTATATCATCACGTTTTCTCTCAAACAAGTAAAGGAGACCAAACATGTCCTTCCAAGTGCTCGACCAGCCTTCTCTCAGGTGTGTCTCCTACCTGTCCGAGAGCACACACACTCACCCTGAAGAACTCTTTGGTAGATCCCGAGTCCAGAGTACCGTAGGCGATGTCCGTCTGTTTGGCCAGATCCTCGGCGCTCTCGATGGGCGAAACCATCCTCTCCACGGTGAGGAAAGCAGCCAAATTAGCGGTGTAAGAAGAGATGATGATGAGGGTGAAGAACCACCAGACTCCCCCCACGATGCGACCCGATAACGACCTTTGAGGGAGGGTATCGCCAGGTTTGGGAGGATTATAAGGGATAAATGTAAAAACAAAGGAAATGATTATTGGAGGGGATAAGGATAAGAAAGAGGGAGATGGGGAGACAGGAAACAGCCAGTTAGTGTTTGACAATACGGAGTAAAAGACAATATTTAAAGATAGGAAATATAACTGAAACATGGAGAGATAGTACTTTAGTAGATACAGTAAGTATTGAGTTGGAAAAATACAATTACAATCATGAAGTCAAAATCCAAGTGAAAGTAAAAAAGAATCGCCATTAAAAAGTAAAAGTAATCCATTGCAAGTAAACGTCCTGCATTCAAAATCTCCCGTCAGTAATAGTACAGAAATATGAACAGACATTTTTTTGTTGACATAGTATTCGAGATGTACCGTACTTTTCGGACTATACGCCGCGACTTTTCCCCCCCTTTTTGTTGTACCGCTAACGGCCACTAGGGCACCTCCTACATCCATGGGTTTCACAGGTGAAATTAACCACCTTTAACACTACGGGCTCTAGGACCGGTCCGCGCCCGCCACCTTTAAGCGGCGGGCTCCAGCAGGAAAAGCTGGAGGCCGGGAAAGAGCGAGACAGGTAGCGCGCCAAAGTGAAAGTGGAACCGAGAGACGGAACGAGAGCGAGACAGACGGACAGTTTAGCTGCTGCGGCTCATAGTCCGAAAAGTACGGTACTTGTACGAAATGTTGTTGTATCGTAAGTAAAATGACTCGTTCTGCCTTAAAATGAAGTTAAATATTCTTTTGATGGTGATATAATATTGGATCAAGAATACAACTACCTCGAAATTGCACTTAAGAATAGTATTCGAGATGTACTTGTATGAAATGTTGTTGTATCGTAAGTAGAAGTACAGCCTTAAAATGCGTGAAACATCGATCTATAGCTTTGTGTAGCAGTTAGGGGTCATCACTGGTTCAATCTTCACCACGCAGGAGGAGGAGTTCAGGAAGGAAGCGAGCCCGAATGCTGTCAGATACTGAAGCGCAGGGTGTGTGTGTGTGTGTGTGTGTGTGTGTGTTTCCTCTGAAATGCAGTCGTGTGGAAGCAGCACCCTAACCCTCCACAGGGGGGCGCTCCTCTCACAGCAGATCCCCCTCATTAGAGCCTCATCAAGAAACCTCACGTGTCGACCAGCTTTGATACAGAGCAGATTGTCCCCTCTTTTCCTCCCTCCTCTCCTCTTCCTCCCTCCTCTCCTCTTCCTCCTCCTCTCCTCTTCCTCTCCTCTTCCTCCTTCCTCTCCTCTCCTCCCTCCTCTCCTCTTCCTCCTTCCTCTCCTCTCCTCTTCCTCCCTCCTCTCCTCTTCCTCCTTCCTCTCCTCTCCTCTTCCTCCTTCCTCTCCTCTTCCTCCTTCCTCTCCTTTTCCTCCCTCCTACCTCCCTCCATTCCTCTTCCTCTCCCTCTTCCTCTCCTCTTCTTCCTTCCTCTCCCTCCTTCCTCTCCTCTTCCTCCTTCCTCTCCTCTTCCTCCCTCCTACCTCCCTCCACTCCTCTTCCTCTCCTCTTCCTACTTTCCTTCCTCTCCTCTTCCTCTCCTCTTCCTCTCCTCTTCCTCCCTCCTACCTCCCTCCACTCCTCTCCTCTTCCTCCTTTCCTTCCTCTCCTCTTTCTCTCCTCTTCCTCCCTCCACTCCTCTTCCTCTCCTCTCCTCTCCTCTCCTCTTCCTCCTTCCTTCCTCCCTCCTCTCCTCTTCCTCTCCTCTTCATCATTCCATTCCTCTTCCTCCCTCCTCTCCTCTTCCTCTCTCTCCTCTTCCTCTCCTTTTCCTCCTTTCCTTCCTCTTCCTCCCTCCTCTCCTCTTCCTCCTCTTCCTCCTTTCCTTCCTCTCCTCTTCCTCCCTCCTACTTCCCTCCACTCCTCTTCCTCTCCTCTTCCTCCTTCCTCTCCCTCTTTCCTTCATCCCTCCTCCATTCTTCCTCCTTCCTCTCCTCTTCCCTCCCTCCTCTCCTCTTCCTCCCTCCTCCCTCTCCTCTTTCCTCCCTCCTCTCCTCTTCCTCCTTCCTCCCTCCTTCCTCTCCCTCTTTCCTCCCTCATCTACTCTTCCTCCTTCCTCTCCTCTTCCTCTCCTCCTCCTCTCCTCTTTCCTCCCTCCTCCCTCCCTCCCTCCCTCCCTACTCTCCTCTTCCTCTCCTCCTCCTCTCCCTCTCTCCTCCCTCCTCTCCTCCTCTCCCTCTCTCCTCCCTCCTCTCCTCCTCCTCTCCTCTCCCTCTCTCCTCCCTCCTCTCCTCCTCCTCTCCTCTCCCTCCCTCCTCCTCCCTCCTCTGCCTTGTGCTATGTCGGATGAAGAGCTGCAGGTGGACTGCTCTCCTCTCTCCTCCCTCCCTCCCTCCCTCCCTACTCTCCTCTTCCTCTCCTCCTCCTCTCCCTCTCCTCCCTCCTCTCCTCCTCTCCTCTCCCTCTCTCCTCCCTCCTCTCCTCCTCTCCTCTCCCTCTCTCCTCCCTCCTCTCCTCCTCCTCCCTCTCCCTTCCTCCTCCCTCCTCTCCTCTCCCTTGTGCTATGGTCTGGATGAGAGAGCTGCAGGTGGACTGCTCTCCTCTCTCCTCTCGCTCGGGGGAGGCAGAAGGTCGTGAGGAGAATCTCAAAAGCATAAATGCTGCATTGAGGAGAACAAACAGCGTCTCTCCAGCGTGCAAATCAAACATCGAGGAGACAAGACCCTCAGGCCTGCTGTCAGAGGGAGAGGGGGGAGGAGAGGGATGAGGAGGGGGGAGGAGAGGAGGAAGGAATGAAGGAAGGAAGGAAGGAAGGAGGAGAGAAGGTGTGTTTCCACTGTGCCTTATTGCAGTCTGGCCAAACTCCATTGTTTTGTGGTCTGTGCATTATTTCTTATTTCTAAGAAGGAAGGGAGGAGGAGGTAGGAAGAGGAAGGGAGAAAAGGAGGAAGGGAGGAAGGGGGAAAAGGAGGAAGGGAGGAAGGGAGGAAGGGGAAGGAAGAAAAGGAGGAAGGGAGGAAGGGAGGAAGAGGAAGGGAAGAGGAGGAAGGGAAGAGGAAGGGAGGAAGGGAGGAAGGGAGGAAGGGGAAGGAAGAAAAGGAGGGAGGGAGGAAGGGAGGAGGAGGAAGGGAAGAGGAAGGGAGGAAGGGAAAAAAGGAGGAAGGGAGGACGAGGGAGGAAGAGGAGAGGAAGGAAGGGTAGAAGGGAGGAGGAGGAGGAAAGGAGAGGAAGGGAGAAAAGGAGGAAGGGGGGAAGGGAGGAGGAGGGAGGAAGAGGAAGGGAGGAAGTGAGGAGGAGGAGGGAGGAAGAGGAGAGGAAGGAAGGGTAGAAGGGAGGAGGGGGAAGGGAAGAGGAAGGGAGGAGGAGGAAGGGAGAGGAGGAGAGAGGAAGAGGAGAGGAAGGGTAGAAGGGAGGAGGAGGAAGGGAAGAGGAAGGGAGGAAAGGAGGAAGGGAGGAAAGGAGAGAGGTCATAGAGATCAGACGGCGACACATATCCAGCGTGCAGGTCCTTTGGCCTCAGGGCGGGTCGAGATGCTCTCCAGGCTGTGACGAAAGGAAGTGTGCCGTTCCTGCTGCCGTTGCTACGTTAGTTCAAACGGTAACAACGGACTATTTTTCTTAGCGGATGCACGTCGATTTAAATCAATCAATACAACAATTTTGTACATCTATAAAAGCAGTTGGGTTGATATTGGGAGTCATGTCGTTGCTTTGTTGAGAATGTGGCCGAGTGATGAGCGGGCGATGTGCAGCGAGGCGTCGCTATGAAGAACACCCTTCATGACCGCCTCGCTGCACACCACCCGCTCATCACTCGGCTCAGTTGAATACTCGATTCTGATTGGTCGATTTGGACAGAGGTCTGCATTGTTGGAGGAGCTCAGGTCATTGCCATTTCTGCACTGCAGCTCATATGACAGTACAACACTTCAGTCTGCACTCTTTGAGAGATGTGCGGAGAGAAGTCGTAGAAAGGTTAGTTGTGAGTCAAGTCGATAACAACCCTCTCATTGCTGCACACACACTTTTTTTCCCCCTGGACTTTCCTGCAATTCCCTCAAACATGTTCCACACGCAGCCACGAACTAGACGCCGCTTTCCGGTTATCGCCCGTCCCCTTGTTGCTATGAAGGTTTTTCTACCTGTCTGCTGCCCCAGAACGCCTCGTTGGACATTTCTCTTTTCCATTGTTTACTTCCTGGGTTCTGTGACGTGTGCACTCCCAGATCCACAACAAATGACCGGATTGGGCCAAATGGACCAATCAGCGGAGCCCCTCACGCACCAGGAGCCCTTGGCTAACTAGCAGGGAGTCCCATTGACTTGCATAGAGCTCCCTGGACGCTGGTAAAGACGAGTTGGGATGGCGCTCTCCGCAGACCCGTTCTCACAGCGCTATAAACCTTTTTCTTTCTCGATATCAAGCCACACTTATTGTTTCTACTTCGGCTGTGAGTGTGTGTGTGCTCAGGATGAGTTTAGCTTGTTCTCGCTGTATCGCCGACCCGGAAACCTGTCCGCTCCGAGCGGCAGATCGCAGCAACGAGCCTCGCAACGAGCCTCGCAACGTCCCGACCAATCAGAGCACAGTGGGCTCACAGGGAGGGGGGGCGGGGGGGGAGCTCCAACCCCTTCTTTAAGAAACGTGTAGGGACGCCTCTCTGTGTGACGCCTGCAATAGAGAAAGTGCTGCAGCATGTCTCCCACACACACACACACACACACACACACACACACACACACACACACACACACACAGGACGCTTTGCCCATGAAATAGACTTACTTGAAGTATTCACTCTGGATTTGAATACAAAAGACTTTCCATTTTCTCTTTCTCCTCACACACTCCATTTTCTCTTCTGCTCGAGATGCTTTCTGGAGCCTCTGAGCGCAGAATTGTAAAATAATGAGTAAAGGGGGGAGGGGCACGATAAGACTTCTATATCCTCTCTATTCTCTACCTGCCAAAACCCCTTCATGCTACACATCACATCGCCTGCATGCAGTGCATTGTGGGAATGTAATAATGTGAGGGTGTGTTCTGCGGTGTGTGTGCAGGCCGATAGCAGTGACTCTGATGCACAGTGACACACTGACGGGTCTGCAGTACACAGAGGGGGTGGGGGAGGAAAGGGGGAGAGAAGCTTAAAGATGGGAGTTCTTTGGGTAATTCTCACGTCAGTGTTTCCGCCTCGAATTAGTGACGTCGATGGAAAGTGGATTCTACATCATGTGTATAACGATAATAAAGAGTCTTATCCCTCCGTTAGCGTTCATCCTCAAATGGCGCGAGGAGGCGGGAGCCAATCACAGCTGACATTGAGCGAGAGGAAGGGTACTGTTCACACCGAAAGGGCGATTTAGAGTCTGCAATTACCCTAAGCCGCAAATTTCACTTTAATAAACCTTAAAAAGTGAGATAATGGTGAACAGGGGGTACAACATGGGCCCATAGAGGGTTAGGGTGAGCTGGACCTGCATTATATTTCATTAAGCGCAAACTGCAATCAATCAAGAGGAAACCAATTCAGAACAACAAGAATTAAGAACAATTTAGGGCAATTTAGAGTTTCCAATAACCCCTAAAATGTATGCAATTCATATTAAGTGAGATTACGGTTAACCAGAGAGCCTTCAGAGTGAACATGTGACCGGCAGGGGTGTCAAACTCAAGGCCCGGGGGCCACATTCGGCCCGCGACTTCATTTCATGTGGCCCCACAAGAGCTTGCAAATAATATAATATGTTTATTATACGGTTACATGCTATAGAAGCACGTTGCCCATAAACTACATGTCCCACAATGCATCTCAAATATGACTTTTTTCTCAGAATTTGCCTTTTTATTTCAAAATGTCACTTCTATTTATTTTTCTCCAGAATTTGGCTTTTCTTTTTAATTCATTTTGGGACATACGCAGTGAAGAGACATGCAATTATTTGCCCTAGACTTCTGCTTTCAGACGTATTAATTATGAAGTTATTACCCTATCCGATGATAATCCAATGCAGAGCAATGATGTAATATATAATACATTATTTTATATATATGATATATTTTTATATGTATTTTTACATCGTCTTAAAGTTACAACCGGCCCTTTGAGTGCAACCATAATGCTGATGTGGCCCGCGATGAAATTGAGTTTGACCCCCCTGGTCTAAGGGTTATAGTTTTTAAATTATTTGTTCACTATGAGTATAATAGTATAGAATAGGGCAGGCATCCTCAAAGTACGGACTCTGGTCCGGATCCGGACCGAACCACAACTGTCTCTGGACTCTGAGCAAATTATACTTTTCATATGTATTATCTGTGTTATCTGCGAGACATCGCCACAACGCAACGAGTCAAAATAATCCTCCATAGACTGCAAACAGCGCTCATCGGACATTTATGAGAGAAAGTCTCTAATGTCCGAGTGCAAGTGAATGCAGCACAAGATGCACGTCATGTAACCCTCCCCCGGTCCTGGCGCGAGCGTGGACATATGATTGGCGGCGATTTCATTTGAACGGGACGGCGCAAAGCGAGAAGCATTCGGACCCAAGCACTGAAGGAATGAGGTATTTGCGGTCTGACAGAGAAGAGCCTGTCAGTGCGGCTGCACTCAGCATCGAATCAAAACGCACTACAGCTTTGATCTGAATACGTTTGTGAGGCGTTTTGCTGAACAAAATGGTAATCGCCGCATTCAGCTGTAATACTCGTCCACTTGATGCTCTGCTCACGGATGAGCTTACACAACTGTTAAGATGATGACCTTGTATGCGTGTAAATATTTTTTACACACGGTCTGCCCCCAAAAAACTGTTTTAAGTCCTGAGAAAGTCAAATAAGACGGTGTGTAAAACTACACTGCCCAGCCAGCCAACAGAAAGTAACCACTTTGATTTAACTAGGTTAGTAGGTAAGGACTCTCCACTGGATAATAACTGAGTATAAAAGAATGCATGACTGAAGTGATGGAGACCAGGTTGAAGGCAGACACAAAGAGGAGATAACAGGTCAGATCAAGCAAACCCCCTCTCAGATTCCACAGCAACCAGAAGAACATAAAGACTGGCTGGTGATTTGATTCATCAGCTTTGTGATGGAATACAAAATGCACAGTGCATTTCCTGAGCTGTGGGTGAGTCCACTGAGACACTGACATTGCTCAGTTGCTGGTGTGTGTGAGTGTTTATGATGAGGCAAAGGGGGAGTTTGTTGAAGATGTGTTTGGCCTGAGGAACCTCAGTGGACACACAAGGGGGGGGGACATTTATAAAGCAATAATGGGAATGCTGAATGAGAGAGGGTGCAGCTGCCTTTATTCATAACTGCAGCTCTTACTCTGCGCACTGCGACTCTGAGGGTCGAGCACAGACACACTAACAATGAAAACTGCTGCATACAGATTATTTCAGTTTTTGCAACCTTGTGTTAAGAATCTTGTTGCAATTGTTTAAAAGTTTGAATGCCCGTAATAAACGGACCTTTGTCTTATTGAAACATTTATTTTGGACCTTTAAGATTTGTATTTGAGTACCCCTGGAATAGGGCAATTTAAATGTAAAAAAACCTTAAACATTGAGATAGAGAATGTTTTAATGTCAGCTTCTCGGCTCTTGGGGTTTTGACGACTGATTTGCATTTCTACTAAAACATATGAATATCCAACTGGAGTCGTTATAAGATATTTTTGTGCGGTACAAAAGCTAAATCTGAGTGTTAGAGGAAACGAGACGAGAAGAAGGAGGAAGTGTTAGAGGAAACGAGACGAGAAGGAGGAGGAAGTGTTAGAGGAAACGAGACGAGAAGAAGGAGGAAGTGTTAGAGGAAACGAGACGAGAAGGAGGAGGAAGTGTTAGAGGAAACGAGACGAGAAGAAGGAGGAAGTGTTAGAGGAAATGAGACGAGAAGAAGGAGGAAGTGTTAGAGGAAACGAGACGAGAAGAAGGAGGAAGTGTTAGAGGAAACGAGACGAGAAGAAGGAGGAAGTGTTAGAGGAAACGAGACGAGAAGAAGGAGGAAGTGTTAGAGGAAACGAGACGAGAAGAAGGAGGAGGAAGTGTTAGAGGAAACAAGATGAGAAGGAGAGGAAGTGTTAGAGGAAACGAGACGAGAAGGAGGAAGTGTTAGAGGAAACGAGACGAGAAGAAGGAGGAAGTGTTAGAGGAAAACGAGACGAGAAGAAGGAGGAAGTGTTAGAGGAAACGAGACGAGAAGGAGGAGGAAGTGTTAGAGGAAACGAGACGAGAAGAAGGAGGAAGTGTTAGAGGAAACGAGACGAGAAGAAGGAGGAAGTGTTAGAGGAAATGAGACGAGAAGGAGGAAGAAGTGTTAGAGGAAACGAGACGAGAAGGAGGAGGAAGTGTTAGAGGAAACGAGACGAGAAGAAGGAGGAAGTGTTAGAGGAAACAAGATGAGAAGGAGAGGAAGTGTTAGAGGAAACGAGACAAGAAGGAGGAAGTGTTAGAGGAAACGAGACGAGAAGGAGGAAGAAGTGTTAGAGGAAAACGAGATGAGAAGGAGGAGGAAGTGTTAGAGGAAACGAGACGAGAAGAAGGAGGAAGTGTTAGAGGAAACGAGACGAGAAGGAGGAGGAAGTGTCAGGAAACGAGATGAGAAGAAGGAGGAAGTGTTAGAGGAAACGAGACGAGAAGAAGGAGGAAGTGTTAGAGGAAACGAGACGAGAAGAAGGAGGAAGTGTTAGAGGAAACGAGACGAGAAGGAGGAAGTGTTAGAGGAAACGAGACGAGAAGAAGGAAATGTTAGAGGAAACGAGACGAGAAGAAGGAGCAAGTGTTAGAGGAAACGAGACGAGAAGGAGGAAGTGTTAGAGGAAACGAGACGAGAAGAAGGAGGAAGTGTTAGAGGAAACGAGACGAGAAGAAGGAGGAAGTGTTAGAGGAAACGAGACGAGAAGGAGGAGGAAGTGTTAGAGGAAACAAGACGAGAAGGAGGAGGAAGTGTTAGAGGAAACGAGACGAGAAGAAGGAGGAAGTGTTAGAGGAAACGAGACGAGAAGAAGGAGGAAGTGTTAGAGGAAACGAGACGAGAAGGAGGAGGAAGTGTTAGAGGAAACGAGACGAGAAGGAGGAGGAAGTGTTAGAGGAAACGAGACGAGAAGAAGGAGGAAGTGTTAGAGGAAACAAGATGAGAAGGAGGAGGAAGTGTTAGAGGAAACGAGACGAGAAGGAGGAAGTGTTAGAGGAAACGAGACGAGAAGGAGGAAGAAGTGTTAGAGGAAACGAGACGAGAAGGAGGAGGAAGTGTTAGAGGAAACGAGACGAGAAGAAGGAGGAAGTGTTAGAGGAAACGAGACGAGAAGGAGGAGGAAGTGTCAGGAAACGAGACGAGAAGAAGGAGGAAGTGTTAGAGGAAACGAGACGAGAAGAAGGAGGAAGTGTTAGAGGAAACGAGACGAGAAGAAGGAGGAAGTGTTAGAGGAAACGAGACGAGAAGGAGGAAGTGTGAGAGGAAACGAGACGAGAAGAAGGAAAAGTGTTAGAGGAAACGAGACGAGAAGAAGGAGCAAGTGTTAGAGGAAACGAGACGAGAAGGAGGAAGTGTTAGAGGAAACGAGACGAGAAGAAGGAGGAAGTGTTAGAGGAAACGAGACGAGAAGAAGGAGGAAGTGTTAGAGGAAACGAGACGAGAAGGAGGAGGAAGTGTTAGAGGAAACGAGACGAGAAGAAGGAGGAAGTGTTAGAGGAAACGAGACGAGAAGAAGGAGGAAATGTTAGAGGAAACGAGACGAGAAGAAGGAGGAAGTGTTAGAGGAAACGAGACGAGAAGGAGGAAGAAGTGTTAGAGGAAACGAGACGAGAAGAAGGAGGAAGTGTTAGAGGAAACGAGACGAGAAGAAGGAGGAAGTGTTAGAGGAAACGAGACGAGAAGAAGGAGGAAGTGTTTGAGGAAACGTTTTGGATCCATCACAAAACGCCTCGGGTATTAAAGAAACGTAGAAGCATAATTTCTGCAATTATACAGCAATTAGTCAGCACATTCCCTACTGGCTGACTCGCTGAAGGTACATCTTTTCAATAGTTATTATATAGATAAGAGAGATAGCATTTCTGCACTTATCAGCAACTATTTCATTTAATTAATTTTAACATGCGAATGATGAAACTGAGAAGTGGAAAGTTAGATAAGGAGGCCACACCGAGAGCTCAACTTATCAACTCAATATCTGCTTTCTACGGAAGAAATAAAGAACATGTTCCCGAACTAATTAATAGTTAGTTAATATTGAAATAAAGCAAATCCATTATAAATTGAAATAATTAAGTAAATAATATAAATAAATACAAACTGGGATATAAAAATAAAATCATTTGACAGACATCTTTGGCACAGCAGGATCAGTTACACAGGGATTTCCCCCCTAGTCTTCATCTTAAGTTCGGTTCAGTTTCAACAACCCTCTTCAACCAGCGTTACATCCAGATATATTTGAGTCCATTTTTATCTGCAGGCTCGCCGTCGTTCTTTCCATCGTGTAGACTTGTCCGTGCTTCCACTGAATGATTGTCGGAGATTTCGCATTTTTCCAGTTCACAGTTATAATATTTTTGGCAATTAATAACAGTATCCGTTGGGATAGTTGGATATACTTTATTAATCCCCGGGGGATTAAACTGTTTCTCTGCATCTGACCCATCCTAGTGTTAGGAGCAGTGTGCTGCCATTTTGAACGGCGCCCGGGGAGCAGTGTAGGGGAACGGTGCCTTGCTCAGGGACACCTCGGTAGCACTTGGTCTTGCCGGGACTTGAACTGGTGACCTTCCAGTTGCCAAGCCAAGTCCGTATCGACTTCGCCACCACCGCCCCCCAGGTAATAACTTCCGTAATATGCACTTCTGGTCTGAATCGTAAGTGTCTGTCGCTATAGCTCCGAGCAAGAACCTCCGACATAATGCGACCGGTGGTCCTTGTACATATTCAGTGTTAAAAAATCTGACTTTCAGCTTCCAATCAAACTCTTTCCATAACTGACTATTGATTCCTTTATGGCTGCCCACACATACGCTTTCCCTGACTGCATCTAGGGCTGAACGATTAATCGATTTTAAATCGAAATCGCGATTCGAGATGATGCGATTATTAAATCGCAAAGCCTGCGATTTTTTTTTACATTTTTTTTTCCACATTTTTTTTTCTTCTTGTGTGTCAGTCCTCCACACCAATCAGAAGTGCTGTGCTCCACATGTACCAGCCATTGTTAACCAATCAGAAGTGCTGTGCTCCACATGTACCAGCCATTGTTAACCAATCAGAAGTGCTGTGCTCCACATGTACCAGCCATTGTTAACCAATCAGAAGTGCTATGCTCCATGTACCAGCCATTGTTAACCAATCAGAAGTGCTGTGCTCCACATGTACCAGCCATTGTTAACCAATCAGAAGTGCTGAGCTCCACATGTACCAGCCATTGTTAACCAATCAGAAGTGCTGTGCTCCACATGTACCAGCCATTGTTAACCAATCAGAAGTGCTGTGCTCCACATGTACCAGCCATTGTTAACCAATCAGAAGTGCTATGCTCCATGTACCAGCCATTGTTAACCAATCAGAAGTGCTGTGCTCCACATGTACCAGCCATTGTTAACCAATCAGAAGTGCTGTGCTCCACATGTACCAGCCATTGTTAACCAATCAGAAGTGCTGTGCTCCACATGTACCAGCCATTGTTAACCAATCAGAAGTGCTGTGCTCCACATGTACCAGCCATTGTTAACCAATCAGAAGTGCTGAGCTCCACATGTACCAGCCATTGTTAACCAATCAGAAGTGCTGTGCTCCACATGTACCAGCCATTGTTAACCAATCAGAAGTGCTGTGCTCCACATGTACCAGCCATTGTTAACCAATCAGAAGTGCTGAGCTCCACATGTACCAGCCATCGTTAACCAATCAGAAGTGCTGTGCTCCACATGTACCAGCCATTGTTAACCAATCAGAAGTGCTGTGCTCCACATGTACCAGCCATTGTTAACCAATCAGAAGTGCTGTGCTCCACATGTACCAGCCATTGTTAACCAATCAGAAGTGCTGAGCTCCACATGTACCAGCCATTGTTAACCAATCAGAAGTGCTGTGCTCCACATGTACCAGCCATTGTTAACCAATCAGAAGTGCTGAGCTCCACATGTACCAGCCATCGTTAACCAATCAGAAGTGCTGTGCTCCACATGTACCAGCCATTGTTAACCAATCAGAAGTGCTGTGCTCCACATGTACCAGCCATTGTTAACCAATCAGAAGTGCTGAGCTCCTCATGTACCAGCCATTGTTAACCAATCAGAAGTGCTGTGCTCCACATGTACCAGCCTTTGTTAACCAATCAGAAGTGCTGTGCTCCACATGTACCAGCCATTGTTAACCAATCAGAAGTGCTGAGCTCCACATGTACCAGCCATTGTTAACCAATCAGAAGTGCTGTGCTCCATATGTACCAGCCATTGTTAACCAATCAGAAGTGCTGAGCTCCACATGTACCAGCCATTGTAACCAATCAGAAGTGCTGAGCTCCACATGTACCAGCCATTGTTAACCAATCAGAAGTGCTGAGCTCCACATGTACCAGCCATTGTTAACCAATCAGAAGTGCTGTGCTCCACATGTACCAGCCATTGTTAACCAATCAGAAGTGCTGAGCTCCACATGTACCAGCCATCGTTAACCAATCAGAAGTGCTGTGCTCCACATGTACCAGCCATTGTTAACCAATCAGAAGTGCTGTGCTCCACATGTACCAGCCATTGTTAACCAATCAGAAGTGCTGAGCTCCTCATGTACCAGCCATCGTTAACCAATCAGAAGTGCTGAGCTCCACATGTACCAGCCATTGTTAACCAATCAGAAGTGCTGTGCTCCACATGTACCAGCCATTGTTAACCAATCAGAAGTGCTGTGCTCCACATGTACCAGCCATTGTTAATCAATCAGAAGTGCTGTGCTCCACATGTACCAGCCATTGTTAACCAATCAGAAGTGCTGTGCTCCACATGTACCAGCCATTGTTAACCAATCAGAAGTGCTGTGCTCCACATGTACCAGCCATTGTTAACCAATCAGAAGTGCTGTGCTCCACATGTACCAGCCATTGTTAACCAATCAGAAGTGCTGAGCTCCACATGTACCAGCCATTGTTAACCAATCAGAAGTGGCCCATGATAGAAGGTGATAGACAGATTGATCCAATCACCTGCCAAGTGCTCTTGAAAGTGCCTGCCCTTTCCAGATGGCTTCCAATGGAGCTTTCCTAGATAGTTTGGTGAAACAAACCATCTGGGTCAGGTTAGAGACGCTCCATCACGTGTTTCTCTCACAGGGTGAATCTTTAACTGAAGCTCGACTTTAAAGCAACCCAACGGAAGTTTCATGTAAGTTTAGTTCTGTCACTCGTAGCTCGGGCTGCGGGGGTGCTAGAGACGGGAGTACGTTGATACGACCTTCCTAGCCGGAGTTATGGCCGCATTTTACAATAAACTTCCATTGGGTCGCTTAAAAACAAATATCGCAATTCGAATCGAAATCGCAATTTTTGTCAGAAAAATCGCGATTAGATTTTTTTTCCCAAAATCGTGCAGCCCTAACTGCATCTTCGATTATAATGTTTAGTTCCAATTCCCATGCATCTCTAACATTCCAGGTGTTCTGGGAGTCGTCTGCCACAAGCCTCTTATATAAGTGAGAGACATGTTTCTTATTTGGGAAGCACGTTTCTGCAATACTAATAAAATATGCTTCCATAATGTTTGGATGTTTTTGGATTGCTTCTCTTTCCTTGTGGCTTGTAATAGTGTCTTATCTGGAAGCACCGATACAAATCATTTGGGGGAGCCCATATTGTTGGAGAAGGTGGCAGAAGGATTTGATCTGTTCCATCAAACATTTGGTTAATTGTGATAAGACCTTTATCGGCCCATCTTTTAAAACCTCCACCCCTTACAGATGGAGGAAACTCTATATGGCCTATGATTTGCATGGCTCTTGATATTGATTCTGGGCTCCTTTTTTAACTGCCGTCCACAACTTCAGGGTATGCCCTATCCATTCGTTCTCAATCTTAACTTTCTTGACAGATTTTAAATCAATAAAAGGCCAAATTGATAACGCCAAACCCTTCGTTGCACTCTGCTCAATCTGTGCCCATCCTGCTTCCTCGTCCTTTCTAATCCAGGCCTCTATCGCCGTTAACTGAGCAGCCCAATTCAGCCAATTCATTCAGCCAATCTTCTTTTTCGTTTAAAGCTGCAGCACCGTGGAACTCTACCCAGTAAAGATTAGAGAACTAAACACCTGCAGTTTATTTAAATCTAACTTAAAAACATGGTGAGTGGAAAGTCAGCTCTGTGACACAATCTGTACACGACAACGCTCTGTTTATATGCCTTGACCTGTATCTGTCTGCTTTGTGAATTTGTATTTCAGTTTAGTTTTTATGTATATGCTTGTATTTCAGTTTAGTTTTTATGTTTTTATAGATGCTTGTATCATCATATAAGCATCTCTGTTGAATGTTGTTTTACTGATTGTATTTACCTGTTATTTGAAGTGGATTTTAGTTTTTAGGATGACTTTTAACATCTGTCCAGGGACTACAGACGAACAATAGCCTGTTGGCTAACTCTGGCGCATTTACAGAAATGTCCATTAATGTGCACGGTCCCTGTCAAATAAATATATATAAAATAATAATATTTCAAATTTGGCAGGCCTCCCTTCTCTTTTGGTAGAAAAAGAGTTTTAAGTCTTTTATTCTGCCAAATAAACTTAGATATAAGTCTACCTAAAGGTGGGGTAGGTACGTTTGAGAAACCGGCTCGAGATCGCTAGAATTTGAAAAATACACAACCGGAGAAAATCTGCCACTTCCTCACAGAGCCCCTCCCCCGACACACACGAACGCACACATGACCAATGAGGGCACGAGGGCAGTGTGTGCCCCGATGGAAGGCTGACAGGCAGGCAGGCCGTCCAATCCGATTGGTTGTACTTTTTTACAGTATCACGGCTTCTACAGATGATGTTTCTTTATGGATTTGTTGTCAAAGCACTTCAGATATTCATCGCTATCGGGATGTTCAGAGCATTCCATGGAATATAACAAAAAGTGTATCTCGAGCCGGTTTCTGAAACGTACCTACCCCACCTTTAACATGTTGAAGATGGAGGCTGGAATTCCCACGGGAAGGGATTGAAATAGGAAGGAGTAGGTTCATTCTTACAGTTTCTACCCTTCCGAATGGCGACAGGCGGAGAATTTCCCACCGTATCATGTCGTTCTTTATTTGTTTGATTAATGCATTATAGTTAGCCTCACATAAACGCATAGGGTGGTGAGTAATGATAATCCCTAGATATCTAACCCCCTGCTTGGACCAGCGGTAAGAAACATCCTTGTTTAACTGCGTAGGCCAACTCCCTGTTATCATCTTTGCTTCTGATTTAATTGGATTCATTTTGTATCCCGAAATGGCCCCACACTTAGACAAGCACTGCATACGAGCTGGAATAGAAGACAGGGGGTGTTTTATAAAGAGTCATCTGCAAATAAGGATATTTTATGTATTGACCCTCCCTCGTCCGCCATTCCTTGAATCTGTTTATGTTGGCGTATAGCCTCCGCTAAGGGTTCAATACTGAGTGTGAAAAGAAGAGGTGGCATTGAGTCGCCCTGCCTCACCCCCCTCTCTGCTTTAAAACAATCCGAACAATGCCCATTGACTCTGATGATTGATTTAGGATCCTTATAAAGCAAACTAATCCATGTAGTACATTTTTCTCCAAAACCCATTTCCAATAATGTTTGTTTAAGAAACAGCCAGTCCGCTCTCAAGTCCTTGAAGGTTGTTTATCTGTTGCCGCTATTGACTGAAGGTCTCCTCACATTATTTGTCCCTTGGCGACCTGAAATAAATCCTGTCTGGTCCGGTTTGATCAACTTCTTTAAAATATGTCATACTCTGGTTGCTAAGATTGAAGTTAGTATTTTGTAATCAACGCATAGCAGACTTATGGGGCGATAACTAGTGCACTGTAAGGGGTCCTTTCCCTCTTTATGCAGGGCTGTGGACCAAAGCTTCTGACCACGATGTTGGGGGGTCTCCTGTATTTAATACATAATTATATACTCTACATCAGGGGTGTCAAACTCAATTTCACCACGGGCCACATCAGCATTATGGTTGCACTTAAAGGGCCGGTTGTAACTTTAAGGCTATATAAAAATGCATAAATAAACATGTTATATATATAAAATAATGTTATAATTGGATTATTATCGGACAGGGTAATAACTTCAAAATTAACTACGTCTGAAAGCAGAAGTCTAGTGGAGATAATTGCAAGTCTCTTCAGTGCGCATGTCACAAAATGATTTAAAAAGAAAAAAAGTGAAATCTTGAAATAAAAGTCAAATGAGAGATGCATTGTGGGACATGTAGTTTGTGTGCTTCTGTAAATCAGCCTGTAACCGTTCTTTGCAAGCTCTTGTGGGGCCGCATAAAACGAAGTCGCGGGCCGGATTTGGCCCCCGGGCCTTGAGTTTGACACCCCTGCTCTACATAATATGGGGGAAAGATCATTTATGAAGGCTCTATAATATTCGCCTGCAAACCCATCTCCTCCCGGTGATCTGATCTTAGTTTAGTAATAGTTTCCTTAATGTCCTCCTCTCTGATAGGCTCTACTAACTTAGATGCTTGAGGGGCTTTCAAAATTCACTAATTCTTTCTTCCTTGAATTCCTGATCTTCGCTTTTATGCAGTTGCGCATAATATTTTGCAAAAGCATCTGGTATTTCCCGAGGGTCGGTTTCGGTGTGGTTAGCTTCAGGATGTTTGATTTTGGAGATACTGCGGCTGCACTAAGTTGAAAGGCCAATCATCTGCTAGCCTTATTTCCCATGTCCTAATATGTTCTACTTATGAACCTGAGGGCTCCGTCTGCTTTGTAAGTTCATTCTGCTTCTAGCTTCCTTCAACTTTTTGAGAACTTCCTCGTTCTAGATCTCTTATGTTCCCTCTCTAATCTTTTAATTTCTGTTTCCAATTCTTGTTGTTTCGCCAGTCTTTGTTTCTTTAATTTAGATCCGATAGACATAATGTTGCCCCTAATCGTGGCCGACTCAGATCTTGTGCTTGAGTAAAAGTAGAAGTACTCAGATCTTGTGCTTGAGTAAAAGTAGAAGTACTCAGATATTGTACTTGAGTAAAAGGAGAAGTACTCAGATATTGTACTTGAGTAAAAGTAGAAGTACTCAGATCTTGTGCTTGAGTAAAAGTAGAAGTACTCAGATCTTGTACTTGAGTAAAAGGAGAAGTACTCAGATCTTGTACTTGAGTAAAAGGAGAAGTACTCAGATCTTGTACTTGAGTAAAAGTAGAAGTACTCAGATCTTGTACTTGAGTAAAAGTAGAAGTACTCAGATCTGGTTCTTGAGTAAAAGTAGAAGTACTCAGATCTTGTGCTTGAGTAAAAGTAGAAGTACTCAGATCTTGTACTTGAGTAAAAGTAGAAGTACTCAGATCTTGTGCTTGAGTAAAAGTAGAAGTACTCAGATCTTGTACTTGAGTGAAAGTAGAAGTACTCAGATCTTGTACTTGAGTAAAATGAGAAGTACTCAGATCTTGTACTTGAGTAAAAGTAGAAGTACTCAGGTCTTGTACTTGAGTAAAAGTAGAAGTACTCAGATCTGGTTCTTGAGTAAAAGTAGAAGTACTCAGATCTTGTGCTTGAGTAAAAGTAGAAGTACTCAGATCTTGTACTTGAGTAAAAGTAGAAGTACTCAGATCTTGTACTTGAGTAAAAGTAGAAGTACTCAGATCTGGTTCTTGAGTAAAAGTAGAAGTACTCAGATCTTGTGCTTGAGTAAAAGTAGAAGTACTCAGATCTTGTACTTGAGTAAAATGAGAAGTACTCAGATCTTGTGCTTGAGTAAAAGTAGAAGTACTCAGATCTTGTACTTTAGTAAAAGTAGAAGTACTCTGATCTTGTACTTGAGTAAAAGTAGAAGTACTCAGATCTTGTGCTTGAGTAAAAGTAGAAGTACTCAGATCTTGTGCTTGAGTAAAAGGAGAAGTACTCAGATATTGTACTTGAGTAAAAGTAGTAGTACTCAGATCTTGTACTTGAGTAAAAGTAGAAGTACTCAGATCTTGTGCTTGAGTAAAAGGAGAAGTACTCAGATATTGTACTTGAGTAAAAGTAGAAGTACTCAGATCTTGTACTTGAGTAAAAGTAGAAGTACTCAGATCTTGTACTGGAGCAAAAGTATAAACACTAAGGTCAGTTTAAGGTCAGTCTAACCAAAGGTATGTTAAATAAAGTTTGCTGAAACTTAAAATAAAACAACGTGAGCTCGTATTTACCTTACTACTGGCATTTAGTGTGATATGAATTAAAAATCTGTTTTAAAAATGTCTTAAGATATAAAGTAAAGGGTAAAAAATCCAACCGTTTGTGTAAGTTTACAGTAACTCGTGAGGCCTCGAAAAAAAGTTGAAATGAAACAAAACACCTCCCAAATATTCCCTCACCCTGTTGAGGGTCACAAAACCCAAGGCCCACCAACAAGAGCGTAAACAGCTCAACTCGGGTTGTTTGTTTAAGAATGAAAGCGACTTAATTAGCAGCTTCAGCCTCGATATCAAAACATAAATCTGCAAATTGCCTCTTGACTTTGAAGCCGAAGACCTCGAGATGCAATCAGGGCCGAGCAATCGCCCGTAATCTGCGACGAATCCAGCGAGCGTGAAGGAGGAGAAGAAGCGACGAGTCACGGAGGGAAATGACGAAGCTAATTGCCGTAGAATTAATAGAATAATGGGATTTCTGCAGAGAGACCGCTTGAAAGTCACGGATCACTTTTTTAGAGACACAGCTTTGGCTGGACTCACAATGAAGGGAATGCGGAAGTCATTTTTACTGATGATATAATATTTAACCATTGACCGCCTCGCTAAACATCATCCTTTACTTATTTTGTATTCCCACCTGTCTTTGACTGCATGTCACTCTTATTCCTGTAGCTGCTTCAACACCTGGATCTGAAGCGTTCAGTACAGACTTATTCAGGCTTCTGACTTTTCCTCAGAATCTACAGTCTTCTTTATCTGAGAATTCTGACTTTTTCGGTATTTTTTTAAATAAAGGTTAATCGTATCTCATCTGACTAATCGCCTCGTTAGCTCAACCATGACTCAGCAAAAGAGACAAAGAAAATGCATCTGAATCCACGACGTGACAGAAAACACCCGATGACCGGTTTTTGTCACTTAATGGCACCTTTGGGCCGGATCAGTGAGTCAGTTTGATATGACGAAGGCATCGAGACAACGCGGACTCATTTTCCACGGAAATAAAACAAAATAATGTGAAGAGAGTGAATATTATGGGATTTAGAGTGGGTTTAAGATCTTTTTTAAGCAGAATTTAAAGACCCTTTTACACTCTGAGCGATGATGTCATCACTCTGAACATTCATTATAAAATCTGAAGCGCTCTGAAAACTTCACCAAACGTAAACCGCGATTGTAGGAAAACCGATCCATCTATCCTAAAACCCTTTTAGTCCGATAAAGTTGAGAGTCTGGAGAGTCGTGTACACTTTGAAGCTTCCTCCTACGACAAAGGAAACCAAATTAAAATGACCAGCAAAGTTGGATGAGTTTCAGCATTCATTGCTATGGGGTCACACACATTTCCATTCATGTGGCATTTAGTCAATAACAAAATGAAAGCTGCCTTCTTCTCCAGTTACCACGGAGACCGGGGGAATTCATCACTGAATTAATTATTATGGGCTGCCTTCAGGGAGCAGAAGTGGGTATTAACCCTTATTAATAGAGAGTAAAAGAGGAGGAGGAGAAGACACTTTGCTATTCCAACCTCTGCCTTTCTCTGTGTCGCGAAACGAGCGAGAACACATGAGGAGAATTACACTTCTATTCGAGATGGTTTCATGATGTTCGGCGGATCACCCAGCGCTTATTCTCGTTAGCTGGTGGCTACTAAGCTGTCGGTGGCACTTTGTCCTTTTTTGAGGAGAATGAAAGGGGTTTTCACAATTTACAAGACGTGTGCTAATCTCTACAGCTGGATTCACGGTGGTTCAAGCTGGCTACTCAAGTCTCTTTTCTTTCAATGCATCCAACAATGTGAAGAATGACAAGTTGGTCAAAAGCATCGGATCAAGACCTTCAATCATTTGCCAAACGATCTTTTACGATATGCATTTAGCCCATGAAGTTCTTTTGCAATCCCTTTTCGTGGTCCATGAACTCTTTTCCTCCCAGAAGTCTCAGAGAATAAGTCCAACTCCATCTCAGATCTAGTACTTGAGTCAAGTGAAAGTAGAAAGTATTCTCATCTAAATATAGTGAAAGACAGTGAAAGTAGTCGTTGTGCAGATTGGTCCATTTCAGAATAATATATATGATGTGTTTTATAATGATTGATCATGAAAGTGTTCTCAAAGCTGGTGGAGGTGCAGCTAGTCTGAAGTACTTTGTAGACTGCAGGGTAGCTGGTGAAGGAGCAGCTAGTCTGAAGTACTTTGTAGACTGCAGGGTAGCTGGTGAAGGTGCAGCTAGTCTGAAGTACTTTGTAGACTGCAGGGTAGCTGGTGAAGGAGCAGCTAGTCTGAAGTACTTTGTAGACTGCAGGGTAGCTGGTGGAGGTGCAGCTAGTCTGAAGTACTTTGTAGACTGCAGGGTAGCTGGTGGAGGTGCAGCTAGTCTGAAGTACTTTGTAGACTGCAGGGGAGCTGGTGGAGGTGCAGCTAGTCTGAAGTACTTTGTAGACTGCAGGGTACCTGGTGGAGGTGCAGCTAGTCTGAAGTACTTTGTAGACTGCAGGGTAGCTGGTGGAGGTGCAGCTAGTCTGAAGTACTTTGTAGACTGCAGGGTAGCTGGTGGAGGTGCAGCTAGTCTGAAGTACTTTGTAGACTGCAGGGTAGCTGGTGGAGGTGCAGCTAGTCTGAAGTACTTTGTAGACTGCAGGGTAGCTGGTGGAGGTGCAGCTAGTCTGAAGTACTTTGTAGACTGCAGGGTAGCTGGTGAAGGAGCAGCTAGTCTGAAGTACTTTGTAGACTGCAGGGTAGCTGGTGAAGGTGCAGCTAGTCTGAAGTACTTTGTAGACTGCAGGGTAGCTGGTGAAGGAGCAGCTAGTCTGAAGTACTTTGTAGACTGCAGGGTAGCTGGTGGAGGTGCAGCTAGTCTGAAGTACTTTGTAGACTGCAGGGTAGCTGGTGGAGGTGCAGCTAGTCTGAAGTACTTTGTAGACTGCAGGGGTAGCTGGTGGAGGTGCAGCTAGTCTGAAGTACTTTGTAGACTGCAGGGTAGCTGGTGGAGGTGCAGCTAGTCTGAAGTACTTTGTAGACTGCAGGGTAGCTGGTGGAGGTGCAGCTAGTCTGAAGTACTTTGTAGACTGCAGGGTAGCTGGTGAAGGTGCAGCTAGTCTGAAGTACTTTGTAGACTGCAGGGTAGCTGGTGGAGGAGCAGCTAGTCTGAAGTACTTTGTAGACTGCAGGGTAGCTGGTGAAGGAGCAGCTAGTCTGAAGTACTTTGTAGACTGCAGGGTAGCTGGTGAAGGTGCAGCTAGTCTGAAGTACTTTGTAGACTGCAGGGTAGCTGGTGAAGGAGCAGCTAGTCTGAAGTACTTTGTAGACTGCAGGGTAGCTGGTGGAGGTGCAGCTAGTCTGAAGTACTTTGTAGACTGCAGGGTAGCTGGTGGAGGTGCAGCTAGTCTGAAGTACTTTGTAGACTGCAGGGGAGCTGGTGGAGGTGCAGCTAGTCTGAAGTACTTTGTAGACTGCAGGGTAGCTGGTGGAGGTGCAGCTAGTCTGAAGTACTTTGTAGACTGCAGGGTAGCTGGTGGAGGTGCAGCTAGTCTGAAGTACTTTGTAGACTGCAGGGTAGCTGGTGGAGGTGCAGCTAGTCTGAAGTACTTTGTAGACTGCAGGGTAGCTGGTGGAGGTGCAGCTAGTCTGAAGTACTTTGTAGACTGCAGGGTAGCTGGTGGAGGTGCAGCTAGTCTGAAGTACTTTGTAGACTGCAGGGTAGCTGGTGAAGGAGCAGCTAGTCTGAAGTACTTTGTAGACTGCAGGGTAGCTGGTGAAGGTGCAGCTAGTCTGAAGTACTTTGTAGACTGCAGGGTAGCTGGTGAAGGAGCAGCTAGTCTGAAGTACTTTGTAGACTGCAGGGTAGCTGGTGGAGGTGCAGCTAGTCTGAAGTACTTTGTAGACTGCAGGGTAGCTGGTGGAGGTGCAGCTAGTCTGAAGTACTTTGTAGACTGCAGGGGAGCTGGTGGAGGTGCAGCTAGTCTGAAGTACTTTGTAGACTGCAGGGTACCTGGTGGAGGTGCAGCTAGTCTGAAGTACTTTGTAGACTGCAGGGTAGCTGGTGGAGGTGCAGCTAGTCTGAAGTACTTTGTAGACTGCAGGGTAGCTGGTGGAGGTGCAGCTAGTCTGAAGTACTTTGTAGACTGCAGGGTAGCTGGTGGAGGTGCAGCTAGTCTGAAGTACTTTGTAGACTGCAGGGTAGCTGGTGGAGGTGCAGCTAGTCTGAAGTACTTTGTAGACTGCAGGGTAGCTGGTGGAGGTGCAGCTAGTCTGAAGTACTTTGTAGACTGCAGGGGTAGCTGGTGGAGGTGCAGCTAGTCTGAAGTACTTTGTAGGCTGCAGGGTAGCTGGTGAAGGTGCAGCTAGTCTGAAGTACTTTGTAGACTGCAGGGTAGCTGGTGAAGGTGCAGCTAGTCTGAAGTACTTTGTAGACTGCAGGGTAGCTGGTGGAGGTGCAGCTAGTCTGAAGTACTTTGTAGACTGCAGGGTAGCTGGTGAAGGTGCAGCTAGTCTGAAGTACTTTGTAGACTGCAGGGTAGCTGGTGGATTTACTCCAGGTGGAACTAAAGTCTGATTCAACACTTGATTATATTTCACATCATTCATCTGTGAAGTAACTAAAGGTACTAAATACATGTAGTGGAGTAGAAGTACACCACTGAACTGTAGAGGAGTAGAACATACTAAATAGTATCAAATGGAAATACTCAAGTAAAGTACAAATCCCTCTAAACTGTACTTGAGTAAATGTACTTAGTTACTCTACACCACTGCTTACGTAATATAACGAACCGTGGGATCCTCCATCTTCTCCGCTGGTTCTGGGGGTGTTTGCTGGAAGATATAGACTTGGTTTGGTCCATTTTTCATCTCTTAAATAATCTTACCAACTCTATCAGATCCATACGGGCTTAAAGCAGATAACAGACGTACCATACGAGAGACTTAAAATAACTATACGAGCCGTTTTTACAGCAGCTTCTTAAAATAACCCCAACTATCCGTGTGCCTGGACCGTACGCCTGACACACGGATCCAACTATCCATGTGCCTGGACCGTACGCCTGACACACGGATCCAACTATCCATGTGCCTGGACCGTACGCCTGACACACGGATCCAACTATCCATGTGCCTGGACCGTACGCCTGACACACGGATCCAACTATCCATGTGCCTGAACCGTACGCCTGACACACGGATCCAACTATCCATGTGCCTGAACCGTACGCCTGACACACGGATCCAACTATCCATGTGCCTGAACCGTACGCCTGACACACGGATCCAACTATCCATGTGCCTGAACCGTACGCCTGACACACGGATCCAACTATCCATGTGCCTAGACCGTACGCCTGACACACGGATCCAACTATCCATGTGCCTGAACCGTACGCCTGACACACGGATCCAACTATCCATGTGCCTGGACCGTACGCCTGACACACGGATCCAACTATCCATGTGCCTGGACCGTACGCCTGACACACGGGTCCAACTATCCATGTGCCTGGACCGTACGCCTGACACACGGGTCCAACTATCCATGTGCCTGGACCGTACGCCTGACACACGGATCCAACTATCCATGTGCCTGGACCGTACGCCTGACACACGGATCCAACTATCCATGTGCCTGGACCGTACGCCTGACACACGGATCCAACTATCCATGTGCCTGGACCGTACGCCTGACACACGGATCCAACTATCCATGTGCCTGAACCGTACGCCTGACACACGGATCCAACTATCCATGTGCCTGAACCGTACGCCTGACACACGGATCCAACTATTCATGTGCCTGGACCGTACGCCTGACACACGGATCCAACTATCCATGTGCCTGGACCGTACGCCTGACACACGGATCCAACTATCCATGTGCCTGAACCGTACGCCTGACACACGGATCCAACTATCCATGTGCCTGGACCGTACGCCTGACACACGGATCCAACTATCCATGTGCCTGGACCGTACGCCTGACACACGGGTCCAACTATCCATGTGCCTGGACCGTACGCCTGACACACGGGTCCAACTATCCGTGTGCCTGGACCGTACGCCTGACACACGGATCCAACTATCCGTGTGCCTGGACCGTACGCCTGACACACGGATCCAACTATCCGTGTGCCTGAACCGTACGCCTGACACACGGATCCAACTATCCGTGTGCCTGAACCGTACGCCTGACACACGGATCCAACTATCCATGTGCCTGGACCGTACGCCTGACACACGGATCCAACTATCCATGTGCCTGGACCGTACGCCTGACACACGGATCCAACTATCCATGTGCCTGGACCGTACGCCTGACACACGGATGGAGAGGCTTCACAGGAAATGGAGAACCTTTAAGAGTTACAGGCTTTAACACAGTGTGGCTTTCACTAACAGGATGAAGATGTGATGACGGACAGGAAGCTGGAGAAAACAAAAACGACCATTTTGTGTAAAGCTGAATATTTCTCAAATGTCTTCACTTTATTCAAATCAAAATATGGTCAGTGAGGAAACAGCTCTGCCAACACTGACCCAACCCACTGCCTGTGTTTATTTGTTTTAATGTTCTGTATTTTAAATCGTTTCATTGAAGTATCCCAGTAATGTCTGTTGCGTGTTTTAAATGTATTGTATTTACTTGTTTAAAATGAAATTGTTTTAGGTTGACTTTTCAAATCTGCCCAGGGACTACAGATGTTTCTCTCTGGCACGTTTACAGAAATGTTCCTTAATGTGCACGCCTTACACCGAAGCATTCAGAGTATTCAGATATAGTACAAATGCTTTTCAACATTGTGAAGAAACCTTGTTAAAAATAGTAAAAGCCCTATATTTAAAATGTTACTTAAATAAATGTACTAGAGAGAGAGCTAAATGCAAAAATCTCCAAAAAATGTTTTTAAAGATTAAATCATTAATTATTCCTCTGTCGGCTAATCAGCTAATTGATTGACTGATTCATTATTTTAGCTTTATTTGTATATACTGTTCGTATCAAAGACATTTTCTTAAGGGATGTATTGTATGAAAACCCCTTAATTGTCAAATACCAGGTATACATACTTAAATTGCAGCAAATCCAACTGCAATAATATTTTTTCTGTTGTCCAATTAACTAATTCATCGTTTTGACAATTGTATTATTAATCAATTTATAAAAACATTAAGGGTATTAGTAGATTTCAAGAAAAAAGAAGTGCAGTAAAAAATACAATATACATTTAATGTATTTGTTTGTATATATATTTGTATTCTATTTTATTTTAACTTTTTTTAAATCGTTTTTTTTTATCAATTTATTCTGAATTGAAACCCGACTTCTCTCGGGTTAAATAAAGTATTTTGATTCTGATTTGAGGTGTAACTATGCAAAACACGTGCAATTACCTCAGATTTCTACTTAAGTACTTCTGATTGACTACTTGACTACATGTATTTAATTCCGTTGATTGCAAAGGCCCTAATTTTGTACCTTTTAATTCGTGTTTTCCCCAAGGGATTATTGTAATGGAAGTGAAGCTACACACACAGTGACAGTATGTTCTCAATGAATAACATCGCTTTATACTTTGGAGCAACACACACACACACACACACACACACACACACACACACACACGGTGAGAAGACACACAACTGTCAGAGACAAGCTAATTCCCTGCCAGTCAGACAGTGGAGAACAATATGGCTGCAGAGCGGTGAGAGGAAGAGACAATAGATCAATACTAACACACACACACACACAAACACACACACACACACACACACACACACACACACACACACACACACACAAACACATGGACACACACAGCATGAGCCGCGGACACTGTGGTAAAGACAACACAAACTTAATATTTAATACCTCCATGTTATGTTTCTTAACTACAGTTCCCATGCACATTACCACTGATATAGTATATATTATAGAGTGCTGCAGGAATAACGGATACATCCTATTGGCTTTTTGTCCAGGGATCCAGGGAGAGGCTAACTTCCAGGTCAGTTTTCAACAAAACATCATCACTGCACCACTCTATATGTGCAATAACTTATAATATAAAAATAGGCTACATTTGTTAAGATGACGTACAACACTGCAGATGAAAACCTTAAATATTAAATATGTCAATACGCGAGGAACTAATGAAACTGTTGGCATTAACTATAATCAGGCCCAGCATTAGCAGCCTTTAGCTTAGCGGTGGTGACGTGAAGTCATGTGACCGTGCTGTAGTTCCTTTATAGCCCAACATTAGCCTCCTTTAGCTTAGCGGTGGTGACGTGAAGTCATGTGACCGTGCTGTAGTTCCTTTATAGCCCAACATTAGCCTCCTTTAGCTTAGCGGTGGTGACGTGAAGTCATGTGACCGTGCTGTAGTTCCTTTAAAGCCCAACATTAGCCTCCTTTAGCTTAGCGGTGGTGACATGACGTCATGTGACCGTGCTGTAGTTCCTTTATAGCCCAACATTGTGACCTACTTTAAAGAGTCCTCTCCTCTGATGTTCAGGTGTATATCAGTATGCAGTGTCTCTACTTTAAAGAGTCCTCTCCTGCTGATGTTCAGGTGTATATCAGTATGTAGTGTCTCTACTTTAAAGAGTCCTCTCCTGCTGATGTTCAGGTGTATATCAGTATGTAGTGTCTCTACTTTAAAGAGTCCTCTCCTGCTGATGTTCAGGTGTAGATCAGTATGCAGTGTCTCTACTTTAAAGAGTCCTCTCCTGCTGATGTTCAGGTGTATATCAGTATGGAGTGTCTCTACTTTAAAGAGTCCTCTCCTGCTGATGCTCAGGTGTATACCAGTATGTAGTGTCTCTACTTTAAAGAGTTCTCTCCTGCTGATGTTCAGGTGTATACCAGTATGTAGTGTCTCTACTTTAAAGAGTTCTCTCCTGCTGATGTTCAGGTGTATATCAGTATGTAGTGTCTCTACTTTAAAGAGTCCTCTCCTGCTGATGTTCAGGTGTATATCAGTATGTAGTGTCTCTACTTTAAAGAGTCCTCTCCTGCTGATGTTCAGGTGTATATCAGTATGTAGTGTCTCTACTTTAAAGAGTCCTCTCCTGCTGATGTTCAGGTGTATATCAGTATGTAGTGTCTCTACTTTAAAGAGTCCTCTCCTGCTGATGTTCAGGTGTATATCAGTATGTAGTGTCTCTACTTTAAAGAGTCCTCTCCTGCTGATGTTCAGGTGTATATCAGTATGTAGTGTCTCTACTTTAAAGAGTCCTCTCCTGCTGATGTTCAGGTGTATACCGGTATGTAGTGTCTCTACGTTATGATTGAAGCTCAAGCCGGTGATGAGTGATATGTTGAGTTTCAAATGAAAAGCTGATACAAAAGAGGTTCCTACCTGGGGGAGATGTCACAGCCCTGCTGCATGAAGGCTCCCAGGGAGAACCATAGAGAGTTGAAGATGCCAAACTCATTGGGGGGGCTGGTCGCTGGGCGGACCGTCGGTGCCCTCCTCGGGCTCCTCGGTGTGCCACTCGTACGGGCTGAAGCGGCTGACCAGGAAGAGCACCACGCTTACGCCGATGTAGGCGAACACGATGCACATCCAGATCTCGTAGGCCAACGGGTCCAGGAAGGAGAACACCCCCGGTTTGGATTTCTGGGGCTTCTTGATCATGATGGAGATACCCAACGACATGAAGGGCTTCGAGAAGTCGATCACCTCCTCCCGGACCAACGTGATTGTTAATGGGGCCACAGCGATTTCCGCTTTCTGGGGAGGAGAATTGAGAATGACAATCAGTAAAAAGCTTTTATTTTGTCTTGCAGCGGGGTATTTATGGTGTTACAGAGAAAAGGTACCGTGTCGAATAAACAGGGAGAGCCGGGACGAATGTACGACTTTCAGACAAACATGTGTGGCCCAAAATATGGCTTGTCTGGAGGTCAATGGTTTTCTGAACATGTTTTTGAATGTAAGCCTAAAATAAGGTCTGTGGTTAACACAAGCTGAAGATATTTTTGTCCTATGATATAAAACACGTCAGTAAATACCCCACCGGTGAATTTAAAAACGGCGGATGCTAACAAGTGTCTAAATGAGACGACTAGACGTCATCACGCCCAACATTAGCCTCCTTTAGCTTAGCGGTGGTGACGTGAAGTCATGTGACCGTGCTGTAGTTCCTTTATAGCCCAACATTAGCCACCTTTAGCTTAGCGGTGGTGACGTGAAGTCATGTGACCGTGCTGTAGTTCCTTTATAGCCCAACATTAGCCTCCTTTAGCTTAGCGGTGGTGACGTGAAGTCATGTGACCGTGCTGTAGTTCCTTTATAGCCCAACATTAGCCACCTTTAGCTTAGCGGTGGTGACGTGAAGTCATGTGACCGTGCTGTAGTTCCTTTATAGCCCAACATTAGCCTCCTTTAGCTTAGCGGTGGAGACGTGAAGTCATGTGACCGTGCTGTAGTTCCTTTATAGCCCAACATTAGCCACCTTTAGCTTAGCGGTGGTGACGTGAAGTCATGTGACCGTGCTGTAGTTCCTTTATAGCCCAACATTAGCCTCCTTTAGCTTAGCGGTGGTGACGTGAAGTCATGTGACCGTGCTGTAGTTCCTTTATAGCCCAACATTAGCCTCCTTTAGCTTAGCGGTGGTGACGTGAAGTCATGTGACCGTGCTGTAGTTCCTTTATAGCCCAACATTAGCCACCTTTAGCTTAGCGGTGGAGACGTGAAGTCATGTGACCGTGCTGTAGTTCCTTTATAGCCCAACATTAGCTTTTTACTTCAGAAATCATAAAGGGATGTTAATATGTGCAGATTATCCTGCTGAACAAAACATGTAAGTATCATAAATGTTTTAGTTTTTTTAAATCACATGAAATCCCATTGTCTTTTTTTTGGAGCGGGAACAAACGAGATGCTGTCTTCAGGGTGTAGTAGTAATGCGTCATCACTGCACCACTCACACATCTCGGAGTGATCAGGTTAGGAAAGAAAAGTCTTTCTGTCTCTAATGCTGAGAGGCTTAGCTGAAACTCCGGCAGGATCAGCAGGGAGGAGAAAATAACGAGTCGGAGAAAATATGCTTACAGCAGAGGAAGAGAAAAATGTGATACAGCAACCCCTGAGGTCTGCAGCTGGGAAAAAGTGCACAAACGAGATTATAGTTAGTGACTTAGCATCACTTGTGACCTTGTCCTTCCGGCTCTGGAGCAAAAGGGCTTAATATCAGCACACATTTAGAGTTGCATAACGACCAGCTGACATTTATAGGGCGGCAGGACCGGAGAAAACAAGAGGGGGGGGGGAATGAAAGAGATTTAAGTTCTTTCATCCTCAGCAAAATGCACTAAGATGACAGCCTGGGGGCATTTAGTGCGTGCTAAAAAACATGGAAGAAGGCAGGGCTTGTGTGTGTGTGTGTGTGTGTGTGTGTGTGTGTGTGTGTGTGTTTTCTTTTTTTGATCCGGGAAGAAAAGAATAGATGCTATAAGAAAAGTCTCAGAGGGGAAAGTGCTGATGTCCTTCACATGAACGCTGTAGAAAAAGCTACCCGACGCCCACACACACACACACACACACACACACACACACACACACACACACACACACACACACACACACAACTGTATACATGTACTTGTGAGGTCCTTTCACTGGCATTGTTTGACCCAAAGCGGGACATTGGGTTTTATTTACACGTGTCAAGATATCTCGTCTTTTTAAAGAACATTCACCCGTTTGCATCTTGCTAATTATTTATCGAATATATCATATTCCATTTACTTGTATCGACTCTTCTTGCACTATTTTATCTGTTTTATTTGTTCTGTGTCCTCCACATTGCGCTGTTGGAGGAGCCTGGGACCTAAGTGTGTCCTTGCCACATCACACTGTAGCTGATGCACACGGTGATAACGCCTTGAATCTTACATTAGTTAGAACCAGTTTGCTGGCGTCGGCGTTTGCTTGAAGTCGCAGCATTTCTTATCAACGCCAGTCAATCACGACTGTTAGAGAATCATTCTGTCTTACTCCCAAGACATTTAAGTGTTTATGACTCCTGTTATCTCCTTTAAGGAATGTGCGGCTGCTGCACTTATATGTGGATATTCTCAGCTTTATGACCGGCCAACTCTCGGTCACAAACGGTTTATGGGTGAGAGCGCTGGCTTCGAGGCCATCGAGGGTCAGACGCGAGTGATTCAGGGGGCCCGGCTGCTTAGATTATGTTGAGTAACTCTCTGTAAACTAGTTAAAAGGGCTATCGAGAGAATCGGTATTCAGATTCGACATGGCAACCCACCCGTGCAGTCAGAACCTCTGGCTGTGTGATTTATGAAGCTCAGCGCAAGTTCAGGCAGGAAGACCTAGCACTCCGTATTGCACGTCGTGGCAATACTCGCTCTCTTCACCAGATGACAGGGAGCGCCACTCCTTAGCCAACCTATCACTTCCCTCCATTCACAAGCCTTATTATCGCATCCCTCTATATATGCTCTCCCCTTTTCTATCAGCTGTCTTCGCCTCCTGCTTCCAACTCAGGGCCAAGCTTAACCTCCTCCCTTCCAACCGGACCTAACCACTCATCACCACCACCAAGTCTGGACCCAGGCGGGTTCATCGGAAACGGTTCTTTCCCTTCCCGAATGATGTCCTACAAAACCTGGGCCTAATCGCCAAACACCATTTCGTTCTCTTGTTATAAACTGTCATCATTATGTTTCATTTCTATAATGTGACCGATAATAAACATGTATTCCATACATCACGTCTCTCCTGATTGAAGTGATGTGAATTCTCCGGCCGATACTTGTAATAAACCACCAGTGTTTGACATCAAAGCTCCAACTCTCCTCGAGTCTCTCTGAGTCCTGACTCTCCATTGCTGCAGAAGTTTCCCTTACAACAACAACAACAACAACAACAACAACAACAATGTTTCTTTTGAAGCCATATCAAATGAAAGAATGACTTCTGGATTCAGGTTCCTCTCCACTGGACACCTGCAAACCTGGTTCGCAATAAGGCAGCGAACACTTTGGCGTCATACAGACAAGGCTTTGCACACCGCCAAGCAGCTATATGGACACCACGGGCTTTACGACACATACGGTAATACTTTCAGAGAAAGTCTGAAATGTGACTTGCATCACAGCAGCTCCATGTGTAACATCAACTGACACATATCAAGCATAAAACAAAACGTTAATGCACTCGATGCCCTTTTCCTAAAACAGCTGCTTTTAAAAAACAACTGTATTTCACCGAAACAAAAAAAGCGATGTTTACATTAATAAAGCCACCGTCAGACTTTGCTGTCATGATACGAGCGCTTTAATTGTCACGTTGTACCGCATCGCAGGTATCCCAGCATGCATTGTGTAGGACTGTTTGAGGCAGATGATAGCTGTGTGATGAACATGATGACTCAGCCTCTATGGAGAGAGACATCAAGCATGCTCATTATGGAGAGAGACATCAAGCATGCTCATTTCTGACGTGGAGCTGATCTGAAGTAAACATTGAATACTGCTTTCTACTCCTCCATCTTGTGACTGTGTGACTCCCTCTCTTGGATATCAGCGTGTGAAGGACTCTGCTCAGGAACTAGTTGATGCTCTGTATGTGATGACTCCTTCCATCCAGAGAGGATCCCAGATACACGGATCCTGAGGCTGAAGCTCAAGCCGGTGACGAGGGATTATTAACATTTTTAAGTATTCAGAAAAAGTCAGAGTTTTAAGATGTTGAGAAAAAGTCATATTTATGAGAGAAAGTACATTTTTGGGGATTTTGAGAAAAAGTCATATTCTTTAGATTTTCTAGAAAAAGTCAGATTTTTTTGAAAAAGTCCGAAATTGAGATTTTGAGAAAAAGTTAGATTTTTGGGGATTTTGAAAGAAATTCAGGATTTTTGATATTTTTAGGGAAAAGTCAGGATTTTGAGAAAAAGTCAGAATTTGGAGAATTGTGTACATGACAGGATGTACTGCTTTCCATTCCTCCATCTTGTGACTGTGTGACTGCCTCTCTTGGATATCAGCGTGTGAAGGACACTGCTCAGGAACTAGTCTCTGTATGTGATGACTCCTTCCATTCAGAGAGGATACAGATACATGGATCCTGAGGTTCAAGCTCAAGCCGGTGATCGTTGAGATTTTTCTAACAACAACACATTGGAAATGTTGTCTGCAGTCTCGTCACGTACGGCAGTGGGGACGGCACCTTTTATATGTGCATGTCTCTCATTCACAGCGAAGCGTAAAGACAGGAAGAGTTTCGCTCACAGAGCTTGTTAGCGAGAGGAGAACACAGCTGCACTTTGGTTCCCGTGCTTTGGACCCACCTGGTTAGTGTTTTTACACCAAAAGCGCTGTGTTCTGCTTGATCAAACCTGACACTGAGACTCACTGCAGAGCCACAGAGGAGCCGGAGAGAACAATGCCACTTTGTGAAAACGCCACTGAGCCAAACCGCAGAAAAGAAGACAAGAAGTGAGGTCTGAGATGTATTCACTGAAGGGCTTTTACTTTCCTCAAGTAGAAGTACAGATACTCGTGTTTAAAGATACTCTGGTGAAAGTAGAAGTACTGACTAAACTTCTTTACTCAAGTCAAAGTAAAGAGGCTTTGAAGTGTACTTCAGTAGAAAGTACCCATAGCTAGCAGCTGCTTTAAAGAGTACCTGACCTCCCTTTATATCAATAGAACAATAATGTCATTGGTAGCTAATGAATGTTTCCATGGTGACCAACGGCAACATGACAACGTTTCCATTGGTCCCTCTTCTTTAGAGAAGACCAGGAAGTGATGGATACACGGATCGTGTTCCAACCAATAGGCACGCAGTGACTCTAAAGAATAATGACCACGCACCAACACACATTCAGACTAAAGGAACCAGCTGTTTGGGAAATGAGAGAAGTAGAAAGTACAGGTATTTGGGTTCAACATGTGAGAAGTAGAAAGTACAGGTATTTGAGTTCAACATGTAAGAAGTAGAAAGTACAGGTATTTGAGTTCAACATGTAAGAAGTAGAAAGTACAGGTATTTGGGTTCAACATGTAAGAAGTAGAAAGTACAGGTATTTGAGTTCAACATGAGAGAAGTAGAAAGTACAGGTATTTGAGTTCAACATGAGAGAAGTAGAAAGTACAGGTATTTGAGTTCAACAGTTGTTTCCATGGTGACCAACGGCAACATGACAACGTTTCCATTGGTCCCTCTGCTTTAGAGAAGACCAGGAAGTGATGGATACACGGATCGTGTTCCAACCAATAGGCACGCAGTGACTCTAAAGAATAATGACCACGCACCAACACACATTCAGACTAAAGGAACCAGCTGTTTGGGAAATGAGAGAAGTAGAAAGTACAGGTATTTGAGTTCAACATGTGAGAAGTAGAAAGTACAGGTATTTGAGTTCAACATGTAAGAAGTAGAATGTACAGGTATTTGAGTTCAACATGTGAGAAGTAGAAAGTACAGGTATTTGAGTTCAACATGTAAGAAGTAGAAAGTACAGGTATTTGGGTTCAACATGTAAGAAGTAGAAAGTACAGGTATTTGAGTTCAACATGTGAGAAGTAGAAAGTACAGGTATTTGGGTTCAACATGAGAGAAGTAGAAAGTACAGGTATTTGAGTTCAACATGAGAGAAGTAGAAAGTACAGGTATTTGAGTTCAACATGTGAGAAGTAGAAAGTACAGGTATTTGAGTTCAACATGTGAGAAGTAGAAAGTACAGGTATTTGAGTTCAACATGAGAGAAGTAGAAAGTACAGGTATTTGGGTTCAACATGTGAGAAGTAGAAAGTACAGGTATTTGGGTTCAACATGTGAGAAGTAGAAAGTACAGGTATTTGAGTTCAACATGTGAGAAGTAGAAAGTACAGGTATTTGAGTTCAACATGTGAGAAGTAGAAAGTACAGGTATTTGTGTTCAACATGAGAGAAGTAGAAAGTACAGGTATTTGAGTTCAACATGTAAGAAGTAGAAAGTACAGGTATTTGTGTTCAACATGTGAGAAGTAGAAAGTACAGGTATTTGGGTTCAACATGTGAGAAGTAGAAAGTACAGGTATTTGAGTTCAACATGTAAGAAGTAGAAAGTACAGGTATTTGGGTTCAACATGTGAGAAGTAGAAAGTATAGGTATTTGAGTTCAACATGTAGAGAAGTAGAAAGTACAGGTATTTGAGTTCAACATGGAAGTAGAAAGTACAGGTATTTGAGTTCAACATGAGAGAAGTAGAAAGTACAGGTATTTGTGTTCAACATGAGAGAAGTAGAAAGTACAGGTATTTGGGTTCAACATGTGAGAAGTAGAAAGTACAGGTATTTGAGTTCAACATGTAAGAAGTAGAAAGTACAGGTATTTGGGTTCAACATGAGAGAAGTAGAAAGTACAGGTATTTGTGTTCAACATGTGAGAAGTAGAAAGTACAGGTATTTGGGTTCAAAATGTGAGAAGTAGAAAGTACAGGTATTTGAGTTCAACATGTAAGAAGTAGAAAGTACAGGTATTTGGGTTCAACATGTGAGAAGTAGAAAGTATAGGTATTTGAGTTCAACATGAGAGAAGTAGAAAGTTCAGGTATTTGAGTTCAACATGGAAGTAGAAAGTATAGGTATTTGAGTTCAACATGAGAGAAGTAGAAAGTACAGGTATTTGTGTTCAACATGAGAGAAGTAGAAAGTACAGGTATTTGGGTTCAACATGTGAGAAGTAGAAAGTACAGGTATTTGAGTTCAACATGTAAGAAGTAGAAAGTACAGGTATTTGGGTTCAACATGTGAGAAGTAGAAAGTATAGGTATTTGAGTTCAACATGAGAGAAGTAGAAAGTACAGGTATTTGAGTTCAACATGTAAGAAGTAGAAAGTACAGGTATTTGGGTTCAACATGTGAGAAGTAGAAAGTACAGGTATTTGTGTTCAACATGAGAGAAGTAGAAAGTACAGGTATTTGGGTTCAACATGTGAGAAGTAGAAAGTACAGGTATTTGAGTTCAACATGTAAGAACTAGAAAGTACAGGTATTTGAGTTCAACATGTAAGAAGTAGAAAGTACAGGTATTTGGGTTCAACATGTAAGAAGTAGAAAGTACAGGTATTTGAGTTCAACATGAGAGAAGTAGAAAGTACAGGTATTTGAGTTCAACATGAGAGAAGTAGAAAGTACAGATATTTGAGTTCAACATGTGAGAAGTAGAAAGTACAGGTATTTGAGTTCAACATGAGAGAAGTAGAAAGTACAGGTATTTGAGTTCAACATGTAAGAAGTAGAAAGTACAGGTATTTGTGTTCAACATGTATGAAGTAGAAAGTACAGATATTTGGGTTCAACATGTAAGAAGTAGAAAGTACAGGTATTTGAGTTCAACATGTAAGAAGTAGAAAGTACAGGTATTTGGGTTCAACATGTAAGAAGTAGAACGTTCAGGTATTTTAGTTCAACATGTAAGAAGTAGAAAGTACAGGTATTTGAGTTCAACATGTAAGAAGTAGAAAGTACAGGTATTTGAGTTCAACATGTAAGAAGTAGAAAGTACAGGTATTTGGGTTCAACATGTAAGAAGTAGAACGTTCAGGTATTTTAGTTCAACATGTAAGAAGTAGAAAGTACAGGTATTTGAGTTCAACATGTAAGAAGTAGAAAGTACATGTATTTGAGTTCAACGTGAAAGAAGTAGAAAGTACAGGTATTTGAGTTCAACATGAGAGAAGTAGAAAGTATAGGTATTTGTGTTCAACGTGTAAGAAGTAGAAAGTACAGGTATTTGAGTTCAACATGTGAGAAGTAGAAAGTACAGGTATTTGAGTTCAACATGAGAGAAGTAGAAAGTACAGGTATTTGAGTTCAACATGAGAGAAGTAGAAAGTACAGGTATTTGAGTTCAACATGTAAGAAGTAGAAAGTACAGGTATTTGAGTTCAACATGAGAGAAGTAGAAAGTACAGGTATTTGAGTTCAACATGAGAGAAGTAGAAAGTACAGGTATTTGAGTTCAACATGTAAGAAGTAGAAAGTACAGGTATTTGAGTTCAACATGTAAGAAGTAGAAAGTACAGGTATTTGAGTTCAACATGAAAGAAGTAGAAAGTACAGGTGTTTGAGTTCAACATGAGAGAAGTAGAAAGTACAGGTATTTGAGTTCAACATGTAAGAAGTAGAAAGTACAGGTATTTGGGTTCAACATGTAAGAAGTAGAAAGTATGTGTCTTTACTGTAGAAGAAAGTTCAGGTATTTGAGTTCAACATGAGAGAAGTAGAAAGTACAGGTATTTGTGTTCAACATGTGAGAAGTAGAAAGTACAGGTATTTGAGTTCAACATGTGAGAAGTAGAAAGTACAGGTATTTGAGTTCAACATGTGAGAAGTAGAAAGTACAGGTATTTGTGTTCAACATGTAAGAAGTAGAAAGTACAGGTATTTGAGTTCAACATGTGAGAAGTAGAAAGTACAGGTATTTGAGTTCAACATGTAAGAAGTAGAAAGTACAGGTATTTGAGTTCAACATGAGAGAAGTAGAAAGTACAGGTATTTGAGTTCAACATGAGAGAAGTAGAAAGTACAGGTATTTGTGTTCAACATGTAAGAAGTAGAAAGTACAGGTATTTGAGTTCAACATGAGAGAAGTAGAAAGTACAGGTATTTGAGTTCAACATGAGAGAAGTAGAAAGTACAGGTATTTGAGTTCAACATGAGAGAAGTAGAAAGTACAGGTATTTGAGTTCAACATGAGAGAAGTAGAAAGTACAGGAAATCAAGAAAGAATCGTGCATCTGAGTCCTTCGTGTCAGGAAGTGGTTCTCTTTGACCATTCGATGCTGCTGTATTTGAACAAACTCTTAAAATCTCAAGACTTCAAGGATCAAACATCGTTAAAGTCTTTACTGTTAAAAAATATCCTTATGCCGTAAAACAGGAAGTCAATGTAACTCGAGGATACGATACAAATAGTGCAGTTCATATTAGATTTAGATGACTGAATAAATGTACTCGACTGATCCCAAATTGCACATTAAAGCAGCAAAGTGTCTACAGAACAGTTTACACAAAATGAAACATACAGAATAAGGTGGATATCGATCCAGTTTCAGTCCTGCTGTAGCTCAAGGACACAAACACTTCTCTTTTCTTTACTTTGATGTCTTTTAAGACCGTCAAATCCCAGCATATAAGCTTCTTGGTCGCACTGCGTGGTCAGAGAGAAACCTCACTCCTAAAATATCGAACGGTCACCTCTGAGGCTGTTTTTTAACGAGCTCCACATCTCTCCGTGTCTTCCTCCTGCAGCTCGGCTCTAATGCTCCACTCATTCCTGCTGGCTTTTGAAACCACCAGAGACACGCCGGCCTGTTTACAGTTTCACTTCAGACTTAATTATCCTCGCGGTAAACAACACACGGGGGGGATTAGGTACAACTCCGCAGAACAATAAATACTGTCTGTCAAGGAGACGTCTGTCCACCGTCTGAAAAAGCTTTGTTCTGCGTGATTCCTCCATTTTTATATCACTGCGGTAAGTTGAGCGGGTTCGACACACATTTCCGAAAAGCATGTACGGATATGCTGTTTAGAATAAGAGAGGGGACATATGGTAATGTCGATTTAGCTTAAAGGTGACCTTCAAATGGTTCCCAGGTTGAACCAACCCAGCCCCAAAAGTACACACATCCTTTACTCAAGTAGAAGTACAGATACTTGTGTTTAAAAATACTCTGGTAAAAGTAGAACTACTGACTAAACTTCTTTACTCAAGTCAAAGTAAAGAGACTTTGAAATGTACTTCAGTAAAAAGTACCCATAGCTAGCAGCTGTTATAAAGATTACCTCATGTAAGAAGTAGAAAGTAGAGGTATTTGAGTTCAACATATAAGAAGTAGAAAGTACAGGTATTTGAGTTCAACATGTAAGAAGTAGAAAGTACAGGTATTTGTGTTCAACATGAGAGAAGTAGAAAGTTCAGGTATTTGAGTTCAACATGTAAGAAGTAGAAAGTACAGGTATTTGAGTTCAACATGTAGAAGTAGAAAGTACAGGTATTTGAGTTCAACATGTAAGAAGTAGAAAGTACAGGTATTTGAGTTCAACATGTAAGAAGTAGAAAGTACAGGTATTTGTGTTCAACATGTAAGAAGTAGAAAGTACAGGTATTTGAGTTCAACATGTGAGAAGTAGAAAGTACAGGTATTTGAGTTCAACATGTGAGAAGTAGAAAGTACAGGTATTTGAGTTCAACATGTGAGAAGTAGAAAGTACAGGTATTTGTGTTCAACATGTGAGAAGTAGAAAGTACAGGTATTTGTGTTCAACATGTAAGAAGTCAAAGTAAAAAGTCGTCAGAAAAATAAGTAGTGGAGTAAAGTACTGATACCAGAAAAATGTACTTAAGTACAGTAACAAAGTATTTGTACTCCACTACTTTCCACCTCTGACTAGAACAGATAATTAAAGGGGTATGTTGTGTATAAAACAGATTTCTCACCCCGTACACCAGCTCCCCGACCATCCCGTTCCAGATCTTCGTCTCCGGGTCCCTGGCTCCGTACTTCCCGTCAGGAACGATGGAGATCTTGTATCGGATGCCGATGTGTTTGGCGATCTCCGAGGCCAGGTCGACGCAGTAACCCTCGTACTGGTCGTTGCCCTCGTACATCTCCCAGTTCTTCTTCAGCATCACGTAGGGACCCTCCTACACAGGGACCACAACCGTGAGACAGACACACAAACACTCGCACAATCCACACAACAACAACAACAACAACACAACAGAATGACAAACAAGAAGTACTTTAACACCACCAGGGTCGAGTTAAAACCAAGCCCCCAGGAAGTGCTCCGGACTCTGAAGAAAATATTCGTTGTGTCCAAACGGCGGTACAACCATTTCCGTATCAGTCCGTGACGTCACTGGGCCCAGAAAGACTTTTCCCCATTGACTAACATTGGGAAAGAGACGTCTGTAATTCAGACGTAATTCAATACTTTTTTTAATACTAAATAAACAACCCAGTATGAACTATTGTAGGGCCCTGAGAATCATTAGGTCCTAAGAGTTGTAAAAGGCACTAAAAGCTGAATCTGGATTTATTTTCTCTCTCTTCTAATGACTGATTTTAAATGCCATTTTCTTAATGTCTTTCGTTTTTGTAAAGCACTTTGAATTGCCTTGTGTTGAAAGGTGCTATATAAATAAACTTGCCTTGCCTTGCCTCCATTATCTACTTAGCCGAGAGGGGGCGTGGCTTAATTACAGGAGGCGGGGCTTAAGGGAAATTGGAGGATTCGACCACTAGGAGTGCTATAGTGACGGAATTAGTACATCCTTCACTTAAAGATATCCTATTATACTATTTGTAGGTATACATTACAGGTCTCAGATATATAAAAATATAAAAAGTGTTTTGCTCAAAATTGGCAACTGTTGGTCGATTCAACTTACTATACATAAGTAAGCTGGCACACACTGAAAAAACTCACACAACTAAGGTATTTATGGAGTCCTATATGTGGTTACATTGTTCTGAAAATACTTCTACCGACTGTGGGTGATTTGAATGCAGGACTTTTACCTGCAGTAGAGTACTTTTAGCCGGTGTTAAAGGTCTCCTATTAGTGTTTTTAGGCATATGTCTCTGAAGTGTTTTGCTCAAAATACCAAACAGATCATCCATTGTAGCCTCATACCCCTCTATTGCAGCCCTGTAGGGCAGAGGTGTGTAGTTAAGTACATCCTTCACTTAAGTAGACGTAGACGTAATTACTCCATTACAAGCAATAGTCCTGAATTGAAAGGGAAACTTAAGTAGAAGTACAGACGTATTATTTTGTATATATTGATTGATTGTGCTTTAATGTGTGCATATGTATAAAAGTGTCTGTTGATTGTGTATATATTTGTATTCCTCTGGATTGTGGGAAACGGTATTTCGACCTCTCTGTCTGTTCACACAAACTGAAAGATTGAAAATAAAATTGCCTACAAATTGTAAAGATTGAAATAGAAGGCAAAATAAGGGACTTTGTTTCTGTTTGCATGCACAGGTATGCAGTTTATGTTTGTTTCCAGAGGGTGTTTCTCTCCTTTTCATTGAGCAGACGCTTTGTGAAATAACAATTCTAGTAACACAGAAAAGCAGCAGACGAACGGGCGAACATAAATATAAGAAATGTAGGCGTTAAATGTTTTTACACGTGAAGCCTCAAGCACGCACACGATGCACAATTGTTTGGATTTTTACAATAAAACTTCCCAGTTCAGTCGTTTGTGAATGTTTTCTTTCTTCCGGACATTTAGATTGTAATCAAAACCAAATTATACCTTTTTGGAGAAAAACACTCAGAGAAATCAGCAGTTTGGCATCATCACTGAGTAATTGGGATTATGGCTCATTTCCCCTCCAAAATCAAGTCCACATAATCAGAAGCCCGGCGCTATCACGACACATCGGACTTTCTCCTGGCGTCGCGGGAACAAATCACAAAGCTGCCACATTCACGACACATGCAACCGGCAACAACCTTACATTACATGTTACTTGTAGGCGGATTTCGCGGGGGGGGGGCGGCAGTGGCAGCATTGCCCCCCCTAGTGACTGAACTATGTTACAGCATTACTACGTCGAAAACTGTTCCAATACAAATATTTCGTTTTTTTTATTTTTTATTCAGTCAGGCACAATGAGTTTACATTTATACAGTCAATATTTTTATTTATTTTTCCCCTTTCCCTCCCTCCCGGTCCAAGCTAGTAAAATAAATAACTAACGAACTAAATAAATAAGATAGATACCTGTATCGGTAAAAGTAAAGTAATATAGAAGATAATATTAAAAGAAAATGTATAGATAAGGGAATAAAGAATAGTAATACTTGTACCCATATACTCATATGTATACCCACATGCACATACATACACGTACCTACCTACATACATACATGTATACAAAGACAGAACAAATAAATACAAATAAAAAATTAATATAAATATAATTTCTTTTTTATATTAATATTGCGTATTTTAATAAGGTAGGACACTCGTTAATAATATTGTAGCGTGTTCAAGAAACCAAGGGATGTAGTAGTTATCAAATAAGTATAAGATGTGCAGAGTTATGATAAGTCTTACAGTTATGTATAATACGTAATCGTAATGCACTGTTGGGGGGGAGAGACCGCCCCTTCCATATGAGGGTGTGTACGGCGGGCATGGAAAAGTCATACTCAGTGCGGTGAGCGCTGGCTTTATTGGTATCCGTAGCAACCCACGCAATAGTTGGGACTGTCAGTAAAAAGGTTTCCCCCTCCCCCAAATGTCAAACTCCGCCTATGCATGTTAGACGCTTTTATCCAAAGCGACTCACATACTCCCCACTGGAGCACTTTGGGGTGAAGTGTCTCGCAACGACTGCAGTGGGGTTTGAACCTGTGCTCCCCTGATCCCAACACCAACGCTCTATCCACTGAGCCACACGCCTCCAGCAGAATTTGAAGTTCATTGAGATGCAACTTCCCTTCTACTCATTGTACCTGTACCTCGTGTCTTTTTCATCAAACAATCACATATTTTCGTACATAGTCGTTCATCTTTGGTGCTGGGTATTGAAGCGCGGCGATGTAGTGTTTCTTACCTAATCATGTCGGCAAAATAAGTAGCAAGAATGTTACTTCTGGACTCTTAAATTAGGCTCATTTCGGGGATTTTATCAGTATTTGTTGCCTCTACTGTGACATGAGAGAAAAGGATTTAAGCCTTCGCAGACCATTGACATGCACTAAAACCTATATGACACTACAGGAAATGGAAAACCCAAAAAGCAGAGTAGGGCCCCTTTAAATGAATTCCACCACTTTGCAAGGCAAGGCAAGGCAAGTTTGTTTATAGAGCACTTTTCAACGCAAGGCAATTCAAAGTGCTTTACAAAACAAAAACAAAAAAAATGAAAGACATTAAGCATTCAAAAAGAAAAGCTAATCAAATAAACATTAAGAACAAGTACATGGATGAAAGTCACAGTGCCGTCTAAGATGTGAATAGTTCTTCCACGGTTGTTGATCTTTGGTGCTCGTTAGTTCAGCGCGACCATTTCGTGTTTCTTACCGAATAACGTCCGCTGAAACACTTCCTATTTTAAATCCAGATTAAAAACGCAACGATTTGCCGCTGCTTTTAATTGAGCTGCCCATACTCATGTATTGACTATTGTATGAACTGTGACATGAGACGCGGGGATTTGTTTGCTTTTGCAGCCCATTGACATGCACTAAAACCTACATAACGCACTGCGGGAAAGGAACAACTGCAAGAAGCCGAATAGGGCCTCTTTAAATAACTTCCCCACTTTGCAACAAACCTAAAAGTCCACTTCCCACTACCTTTCAGTGCTTCTCAAAGCGTGGTTCGTGAGCGCCCCCTAGTGGTCCGCGAGTATATTGGTACAATTTCACATTTGAAATAAATAAATACATTTATGTTATCTCCGCAATGGAGCGAGCTTAACTTTTTCGATTGCATGATGTAGCCCAGCGCAACACCTTCGTCACACATGTTGCCGCCGGTTTGTACCATTTTCAGGCGATTTGTAAAAAACGATGTGATTTTGGATATGTGTGGAGTTAGGTGGTCCGCGAGTGTTTTTTTATTGGTTAAGTCCTCGGTTTGAAAAAGTTTGAGGAACACTGCTCATCTATCAAAGTAAAACACGTGCGCAGCTGTGCATGTTGTGAATGTGAACTGAGAGGGTCCAAAGCGCTTGAAGCAGAAAATGGGGGGTGCGTGTTTAATCGTAACGACAGCCTGACGCTGAATATGCAGGAAGTGTAGAGTGGATGCACGACACACTCAGACAGGAACGAGAGGAGGAGGGAAGAGTGACTCAGCAGGGACGCGAGGCAGACAGGAAGCTGGAGGGAAGAGTCAGCGTCTGCAGGGACACTACATACTGATATACACCTGGACATCAGCAAGAGAGGACTCTTTAAAGTAGAGACACTACATACTGATATACACCTGAACATCAGCAGGAGAGGACTCTTTAAAGTAGAGACACTACATACTGATATACACCTGGACATCAGCAGGAGAGGACTCTTTAATGTAGAGACACTACATACTGATATACACCTGAAGATCAGCAGGAGAGGACTCTTTAAAGTAGAGACACTACATACTGATATACACCTGAACATCAGCAGGAGAGGACTCTTTAAAGTAGAGACACTACATACTGATATACACCTGAACATCAGCAAGAGAGGACTCTTTAAAGTAGAGACACTACATACTGATATACACCTGAACATCAGCAGGAGAGGACTCTTTAAAGTAGAGACACTACATACTGATATACACCTGGACATCAGCAGGAGAGGACTCTTTAATGTAGAGACACTACATACTGATATACACCTGGACATCAGCAGGAGAGGACTCTTTAAAGTAGAGACACTACATACTGATATACACCTGAACATCAGCAGGGAGAGGACTCTTTAAAGTAGAGACACTACATACTGATATACACCTGAACATCAGCAGGAGAGGACTCTTTAAAGTAGAGACACTACATACTGATATACACCTGAACATCAGCAGGAGAGGACTCTTTAAAGTAGAGACACTACATACTGATATACACCTGAACATCAGCAGGAGAGGACTCTTTAAAGTAGAGACACGACATACTGATATACACCTGAACATCAGCAGGAGAGGACTCTTTAAAGTAGAGACACTACACACTGATATACACCTGAACATCAGCAGGAGAGGACTCTTTAAAGTAGAGACACTACATACTGATATACACCTGAACATCAACAGGAGAGGACTCTTTAAAGTAGAGACTCTACATACTGATATACACCTGAACATCAGCAAGAGAGGACTCTTTAAAGTAGAGACACTACACACTGATATACACCTGAACATCAGCAAGAGAGGACTCTTTAAAGTAGAGACACTACACACTGATATACACCTGAACATCAGCAGGAGAGGACTCTTTAAAGTAGAGACACTACACACTGATATACACCTGAACATCAGCAGGAGAGGACTCTTTAAAGTAGAGACACTACACACTGATATACACCTGAACATCAGCAGGAGAGGACTCTTTAAAGTAGAGGAAGTGATTTCCCCACTTATCTGAGTCTATAAATCAGTTCGTAAAAGGCTCCACTTGCAGACTTTAAATAATCGGGCGAGGCCACATCTGTCTGCTCCACATGCCACAGGTCGTTAGAGGTAAGTGTCGCACGGCAGCAGGTTGCATGTTGAAACAGGAGCAGTTCCTGAGTTGTGTTTGCTTGACATCGCCTCGAGCGAGTAACCCAAAGGTGCTGGTTATGTTTTCCAACCAATCACAGAGCCTGGAAACAACAGAATGTGAAGTTCATTGAGATGCAACTTCCCTTCCACGCGTTGTATGGAGAGTCTCGCCCTCATGTACGTTCCCAAAGATATTGAGGGACTGTAATTTTGTATATATTGATTGTTTTGAAAGGGAGGATGCTATAAAGCACCACTGGTGGTCCGCGAGCGCCCCCTAGTGGCCCGTGAGTATATTGGTAAAATGTCACATTTTAAATAAATAAATACATTTAAGTTTTTCGCACAAGTTTTTCGAGCATCATTGCGATTGTCAACATTTCTGAGTTTAGGATGGCCGAAGACACTACACTACCCAGAATCCCCAGCTATCGTTTAGGACTACAGTCCCCGTAAGGTTACGCAGAGCGTCAAACAGCTGTGTGAAATGGAACGAAACCACGCCAGATGATCCAAAACTGGAATCGAACACTCCCCAGAACTACACATGCTGGCTATTGTGTTTCGCAAAATGTTCTATGGGACGTCTCTACTGAACGTTCGTTTTCCCCACAATTAGAAGTTGCCATTATTAAACACATTGGTGTTATCAAAAGACCATGTTTACTACAAACCTGGACAAGCAATGTCTGAAGTTCATTTAACTACATTTTTATTTACACGTCTCCAACTCACAATACCGAAGCTCGACCAATGCGTAATTTACAAGCTGATGTTGGCAGATGCTTCTGGGTGCGTATCGGAGCGGGGACATGTGAGCGATGACGGCAGCAAAGTTTGAGAAACACTGCGTAGTGGTATGAAGGAAATCATCGTGCAATAACAAAGCTTGTTCCCTGACAAATTTAACTAAAGAGTGTCAATCGTTCTGACACTTATAACATACGCAATAACACAATCGAAATGTTTAAAAACACATGAAACTGCTGTGGAGGTCCTCGGGTAAAGATACCATTAAAAAGAACCGGGTTCAGATGCCCTTAGTTTGTATTAAATATATCAATAAACCCCAGGGGAAGGGTTAGGGTTAGGTAGCAGTTCAACCATATTAGCATACATTAAATACATACTTTTACAAACATAAGAAGTTCAAGTATGTAGTGGACTCTAGTCTTATTATAAGTGCTTTTCTTTTAAAGAAATAATCAACTTTGAAGGCTTTAGCTGTCCTACTAAATGTGATTAAAGTGAAGCAGGACCATGTTTACTACAAACCTGGACAAGCAATGTCTGAAGTTCATTTCATTACATTTTTATTTACACGTCTCCAACTCGCGATGGAAGTTATCTAAAGCACGACAGTTGTACCGAAGCTCGACCAATGCGTAATTTACAAGCTGATGTTGGCAGATGCTTCTGGATCGGAGCGGGGACATGTGAGCGATGACGGCAGCAGCAGATAACGAGATGCTGTCAGTGTTTCTGGCACGAGAAGAGAGGACCGACAGCCAATCAATGATCCCAAACACACTGCTGCACTCACGGCCTAACGAGGCTAATTACACATGCCATTAACGCACGCACGCACACGCACGCACACGTACACACACACACACACGCACGCACACACACACCACACACGATACAGGGCCAACTTAACAGAGTGGTGCAGCGATGACGTATTTTTTGTCTGAGCTAAAAGTTGATTTTTCTTTTGTATTCCCGATTTCCTTTCATTCGATTTGTCTGAGAGCACATGATAGATACAAATTGAATTCATGTTAATTCCAGAAAAGGATGTTTGTTTGTCCTGAACTATCATTAACTTAATTAACTGTTGTTAATTTGTCTTAATGACGGCTGAAAGGATGATCGTTGTTAATTACACGAGACCAGTCGCTTAAATGTGTATTTAAAAACTCTAAATTGGACAGAAGCTGCTTGCCTTTACGCTCTGATGACAGAGTGGCTTTACGATACGGCTTGCTAACTGCTCCTATATAACTGATCCTAAAACACGGAAAGGAGGACTGCTGCAATATACCACCGGGACACGTCATTAGGTTTAAACAAACATGACTCTAACATCTAAAGCGTGAAAGGCAGCCGTAAGTGTAATACCATGCTGCATAAAGCGTGATGGATATGAACAGGGATGATTATGAGAGCATCAGTCTTTCTAAGCTGGTGTAAAGCTAACAGGAAGTGTGTAATGGACTGTACGCTGGGGCAGGTAGTCAGAGAAAGGGACAGGTTTACAGCAGACGTATTTACCACCTCACTTTATTCACCTCATGCTGCTGTCGGCGTCAGCACGGCCTTAATATGTTGGTACATCTGTTTAATGTGTACTCGCTGTGACTTTGCATCACCAACCTTGTGGAATACGACTTGCCAAATAAACTGTTTATAAGCTTTAGAATGAATTTGTATTGGGTTACTAACATGTGATATCTTTGGCAATGTACAGCCATGTTTGCTGCGTATGAGACAGCCGATTGGTTTAAACAATCACGTCAACGATGTTGTTATAATTCAACCCAGTCTCACGGCATTTCGCGTTCACCATCACGATTTTTAATCTATTGATTCGTGTTCACCATCACGATTTGCCCCTTTTTTTCGTGTTGCACAGCACGATTTTAAAAGCAATGTATTTCTACCGGTAACGTGTTTCGTGCTGCGTCAGTTTTTCTCCGGTCGGGTCGTGGAAGACCGGAAGCTGTGTGGTTCATAAAAACGTGTTCTTACTCAATATCAAGCCACAGTTATTGCTTTTATTTTAAATCGTATCATTTCGGACTTTTGTTGCGTCTGTGAGGAAAATAAACGGGGCTCAGAGCCTCAGGATACTGACATCTGTATTTTTAAATTCCTTCTAATTTGTTATTCTTTTCAAAATAACACACTGTCATTTACTCACCAATAACACTCAATTATCCTTGCTTTTATTTATTGGTTTAATTCCATAATCTCGGGCTTTTTTGGCGTCCGTCAGGAACTGAATTTCAAAATAAATATAACCGGAAACAGACGTAGGCATTTCGAGCGATTGTATAATTACTCTCATGGCCAGAAGGGCCGACACAATTCTGCCCTGCAAGATAATCATAAAGAGATAATTCATATATATTATATTAATGTGGCGGTCGCTAGTTTTAACACACATTGGCTAGCCAGCTTATACGAAGCTAATGTACGCTATCGCCCGTTAAATAGATAGCACACATGAGCTAGCTTTCAAATAAGAGTGTTAACTTTCACTAGCCAGCTAGCTAGCTAACGCAAGCTAGTTTCCTCATTAGATAAGAAACGTTAGCTGGCTAGCTTGTTAGATAGATAGCTAACATCCGCAAGTTAAGATAAGTTGAGGTAAGATGGGAAATTGTTTAGCTTGATAGCTACCCTTGCTAGCTAAATAGCACACTGACTGAATTTAATACAGCTATGAAAACTTGTTTTGACTTATTTGAAAACTGTGGACCTTTGTCTCCCCTTCTGGCAGCGAGAGTTTTTATAAATTGTCCACATGAGCTTTATGCAGTACGACCGGCTGATTCTGGGCCATGTTCATGTCATCCTACAACGGAGGCTTGACGTGGTCCTGTAAAACAATGCCATAGTTAAATTGTAGCGGTGAATGATCCCAAATAAAAACTGGAGGAACTGACACGTTTACGTTTGAACCGTAAGTGGTTCCGGGCCGGTGCGTCATAAGGTGAATATTCTAGGCTTCTTTGCAAAAATAACTTCAAATCAGAATGGGATTCAAGCCACGCACACACGCACACACACACACACACACACACACACACACACACACACACACACACACACACACACACACACACAACACACACACACACACACACACACACACACACACACACACACACACACACACAGGTGTAGTGGAGCTGGTTTAGTGAACAGATACTGTGCTGTCCATCCGTGAGCACCGTCCTTAAAAAAGACGGTGTCTTCCTCCCTCCATTTCATTTTCCTCTCGAGCGGCTCCATTACGGCTTCATTCCTCGTTCACTTTCTCCATTAACAATGTTGCAGTGTGTCTCCTCTCGCCCCGTGTCTTTAGGGCTTCATTTCGGCTCGGGCGGGGGGTGAGGGGTTGTTGTGTCCATCGCTGCCATTAAGGGGCTTTTCAAATCTTGCTTGCGTCCAACTGGGGCTCAGTTTCTTAAAATGGGGTTCCTCATCAGGGGCTGAAAAGAGGGAGGATTGTGCTGAGCTGTGACTCTCCATGTTCGCCTCCTTCCCTCCTGCAATCAGCTCTGCCTGTTTCCCTGCATGTCAGAGTCCCTGCTACAGCCTCATATAGACCATGCAAATACCATTCATCTCCCGTCATGTGTACACATGCTCTGATTCTGAAGCTGTGCTTTATGAAGTCTTTTATCCGTGCAATAGGGACCTCAGTAACGGCAGCTGTGCGACTGCTCGGCGAGATGTTTATTGGTGCGATAAAAGAGAGCGTAAGTGACGGTAGTTGATTCTGGAGTCGTTTCTATTGAGGTTAAAACAAGAAAAGCCCATTTCTTTAAGAGTCTCTTTCCTGATTATGTTGTAATGTTTAACCCGTGAACATTTGTGAGTCATAGCACTCAACACAAGGGCCTTCGTGTAATCAATAGGATGTAATCAATGTTAATGTCAGTTATGTGGGATATCCAAAACACAAATGTCCCTATCGTAGCTGCTCTTTAATTCGGGTATATTGGGGCATCTACTGATGGATAATTGGTATTCTCTTATGGATTGCTCCCAGTTGAAGGCTGGTAACCAAACAAATATTTTACGGTTTGGCTTTTAAATTGGTCTACCATACGTGAACTTTGCTCAAAATACAAAAGTAATTCCTCTATAGGCTGTACATGCAAGCAAAGAAACATGCCTTAAATCCCAAAGCAGTTTTGTTTTTAAAATGTAAAAGTATAGCATGTTTGCATCAATGATAAAATGCGGCGTAAACAAAAAATAATGTCGTGGGGGAAGTAAAACACTAAAGGGAACAGCAGAAGAAGACAGACAGGAAGTAAACACTAAAGGGAACAGCAGAATTTTTAAATCAATATTGTGAGTCAAGTCGTGGTTTATTCAGTACATAGCCGTAAAGTGGGACAATCGCCGCATATTATCCCTTACGTAAAGTCTCCTCGCGTTACATATTCCTAAGAACAGGTCTGCATGTGTGTGTGTGTGTGTGTGTGTGTGTGTGTGTGTGTGTTTTGTTTGCCGGTCTCTTACCATGATGGTGGTCACTACAACGGTTCGGTTTTCGATGCCGGACGTGTCGTTAGGATGCAGCGGAGAGTCCTGGATCAGAACCAGTTTGTCGGCGTCGTTCCAGTAGCCGATCTGCAGGTAAATCAAGAAGTTAGAGTGTGTATGTGTGTGGTTGTTTGTTCATGTGTGCGTGCGAACATATTGTATAATGCAGCATGCACAACTTGGTTTTGATGCAATCCCTGATGTGTGAACAGGAAGTGGAGCTCTTGGCGTGACATCATTTGATGGAGGAAAAGCTCTATGTCGATGTATCGTCACAAAAAGGCTAAGTGTTGGTAAGTCAAAGTGGTCTAGCGTCTTCCATGTTGCATTATCCCCGTGTGAACTCTTACCTGTTCTATTCTGTGTTTCACTCGTATTGCTTCTCTGACGCCTGAACTATTTATTTCTCTACTGCAACTCTTCGATGCTAACGTTATGATATGTCGAGAAAAATCCAACATTTATGAGAAAAAAGATATTTGTGTCACAAAAAGAGTCTTGAATTTTCACTACAATCAAAGTAGTAAGTGTCAAAATGTGTGGTTTTATTCTATGATGAGATCAATGTCAATATGTCTTCATAAAATATGACATGTGTTCCTGGTGATTTGTTAAAGAAAATCTATGGCCTGATTTTGATTAAACTTGGAGAAGATCCGGTAATGTTTTCCCCGAATTGAACCTGTCGTACTGCACGGTTTGTCAAATTAATGTCGACTGAAAATCCATTCAATATCATATTATAATCTGTGTTTGGTACGTTCTGTTTCCAGTGGAGGTCTTTGAATCGTGTTGAAAATGAAAAGAATGTTAAACATAAAAGCCTTGCTCACAGCAGGTAGATTCAACATTATTTTCTCAAACTGTGGTTTCGAAATAGCACTTTCATGCATTCATCAAGCTGTGATTCAACTTTAAAACAATAAGTCTTAACATTGACTCGTTCCCCAGTTCTCATGCAATATTCCAATTTTAAGCCCAATGTTGTGCTGCTTCTTTTCCTCCCAAAGCCATTTCATGTTCTCCTGACAGATCTCTCGGCTTCAGTCCTTCAGGGTCAAACTGACCGACTGGAACTGACAGACATGATATGTCGCGGTCACAGCATTTGCATCCTCCGTCTGTAGAGAGCAGCCACATGCACGACAAAATGTGATTTTTTTTTATAAAGTGGTGCAGGGATGATGTCTTTTTAAAGTTAGAATCTCTCTGGTTCCCTCGACAGAAAAGACAATGAGATTTTTCCATAGGACTTCCGATTAGGCAGTAAATAACCTCAACGTTTATGATACTTAGATGTTTGTTCAGCAGGATAATCTCTACATGCTAACACTCCTTTATAATTAAGGATTAAAGAGATAATGTTGGGCTATAAAGGAACTACAGCACAGTCACATGACTTCACATCAACACCGCTAAGCTAAAGGTGGCTAATGTTGGGCTATAAAGGAACTACAGCACGGTCACATGACTTCACGTCACCACCGCTAAGCTAAAGGAGGCTAATGTTGGGCTATAAAGGAACTACAGCACGGTCACATGACTTCACGTCACCACCGCTAAGCTAAAGGTGGCTAATGTTGGGCTATAAAGGAAGTACAGCACGGTCACATGACTTCACGTGACCACCGCTAAGCTAAAGGTGGCTAATGTTGGGCTATAAAGGAACTACAGCACGGTCACATGACTTCACGTCACCACCGCTAAGCTAAAGGTGGCTAATGTTGGGCTATGAAGGAACTAAAGCACGGTCACATGACTTCACGTCACCACCGCTAAGCTAAAGGCGGCTAATGTTAGGCTATGAAGGACCTACAGCACGGTCACATGACTTCACGTCACCACCGCTAAGCTAAACGAGGCTAATGTTGCCGTGATGACATTTAGTCGTCTCATTTAGACACTTGTTAGCAACCACAGTTTTTTTAAATCCACCAGTTGGGTATTTACTGACGTGTTTTATATCATAGGACAAAAATATCTTCAGCTTGTGTTAACCACAGACCTTATTGTAGGCTTACATCCAAAAACATGTTCAGAAAACCATTGACCTCCAGACAAGCTTACAGGAAGGACTAACATACTGACTCAATTTGGCTTTTAGGACTCATTTCTGCACCACTCTATAAACCAATCCAGTGTCAAAGTGATGGATATTTTAATAGACAAAGAGCTTTGACAGCAACTACAAGCTGCTATAAGTCAACTAACAAAGTGGGCAGCCGGCGGGAATGGAGATCTGCGATTAGCCGAGGCCTCCTGTGTGTAGGGGCATTGGGTTGATTGAAGAACATGGAAAATACGGGAACACACACACACACACACACACACACACACACACACACACACACACACCCACCCACACTGTGTCCTGACAGGACCCTCGCTATGCAAAGACAGGCCAAAGCAGCGTCTGATTGATGGTTCTTCCTGTCTGCTTCCTCCCCCCTCTACCTGATTGCGCTCTATTTCATTCTCTCCCTATTTCATTCTCTCTCTCTCTCTCTCTCTCTCTCTCTCTCTCTCTCTCTCTCTCTCTCGCTCTCTCTCTCTCATTTCTCTCTCTATTTCATTCTCTCTCTCTCTCTCTCTCTCTCTCTCTCTCTCTCTCGCTCTCTCTCTCTCTATTTCATTCTCTCTCTCTTTTTTTTACATCCTACTTATGATAATAGAAAATGTCACAATATATATTCAGGTGTCACCCCAGCATTCAAACATTTCACATGACAGCAAAAGGAATATATTGCATATGCTAAAATATACAGACAAGACACATATAAACCAATATCAGAAATGTAGGCAGTGTGTTGTGGTTCTTTACCCGTCGCGGTCCATTATTCTTCAGCTCAAACACGTCCATTGTGTAGTTGACCCTGCGGCCATAGTGGTCAAACTGGACATTACCTGTTAATCCCTGCAGCCGGACCTGAGGACAGCACAGGAATAACAAACAGTATTTATTTACCGCATGGAAAGGGTGAAGGAAATACTGCAGCACATCCTTCAAAGGGGAACAAACAAGCTTTTCACAAAGTGTTAAAAGACATTCAGTACGAGTTGTTGGCATACACAGTATGTTGCATTGGCTATGCTGTTGTGCCACATGTATTGTTGACATTTACGTTTAGTGTTGATTTGAGTTTTGTTCTGTTATAACGCCTTGTGCTGAAGGCTTTGGCAATATGTTTAAAATGTGGTCATGCCAATAAAGCCCCTTTGTATCATATTGTATTGTAGAAGGAGAAGGAGAACAGGAAATAATGATATGATGGTATGATATTTAAAGCTAGAAATGTCAAGTCTGTTTGAGAGTGATAGACCGAACTACAGTGATTCTGCAAAAACGCAGGTGGCTCAGTGACTAATGACTGAGTGGCCCAGTCAGTAGGGGCTTGGACCGTGAGCTGCAGGGTCGCCGGTTCAAGTCCCCCGACCAGACCTAAATATGGAGTGTGGACTGCTACTTGGAGAGGTCCCAGTTCACCTCCTGCCCTGCCGTGGTGCCCATCCCTCCCAATTATCATTATTATATTAAAGCTAAACTAAACTCAATAATGGGCTTTTACGCATCCAGTGTACAGGGATAATTACACTTAGACTTGTTGCTCCATGCACAAAACATATACACGGGGCAATCAAATGTGGCAGGACAAAATAATTGTGGCTTTAATGCATTATTGACAATGCAATTTTGTTGTTTGGACATGTAATTACTTAGGAGACAAGGCTGTTATAACTGCATCCTCAATTACGTATTTTCTTCTGATTTAAGGTGTTTATTGTGAGGTAAAGTGGACCAAAACAAAAACAAAAGTGCTTGGTTAGATTAGAGAAACGTTTTGGTTTGGCTTAACATAAGTATGTTTGTTATATAAATAAAGGAAGGGGTAACAAAAATGGATTTCAGGAGATGTTGAGCTATTTCTGTGTGAAAGAAAACATAGATTGGACTGATAATGTTTGAATGAAGTACACTAAAGTACACCAGTGCATATTGACCACAACATATTACTATATCTACTGGAAAACTGTGTGGGACTCCTTTGAATCCTACTTAAAGGAAAGGAAAAACGTTGTTCCTGTAGGTATCTACACATCTGAGTTGATAATAATGATATGTGGGGTTCCTCAAGGCTCTATCCTGGGGCCTCTTCTCTTTAACATCTACTTGCTACAACTGATTCAGATAATGGAAAACATCAGCATAAGTTACCATAGCTATGCAGACGACACATGCATTTACATAACAAGCGCTGAGTAAGTGCATTAAACCAATCAATGACTGGATGTGCCAGAACTTTCTTCAATTAGACAAAAGATACCATTTAGGTAATTGTTTTTGGAGCTAAGAATGAACGAATAAAGTCAGCGCTGAGCTTAAATCGGTTAAAACAATGGGAAAAGCCAGAAATCTAGGTGTGTTTATGGACTCTGACAATAATTTAAAGTACAGTCAAGTTGAGAAAATTACAAATTCACCCTACTGTCACCTTAAGAATATATCTAGGATTAAAGGACTTTTTAATGTCTTTTAGCAGGATTTGGAAAAAACGGTCATGTTACAGGTATTAAAACAGGATGGAATTGGTTAAGTATTAAAGCCTGCCCCTTGAATAATTTGATTGATTGATTACAACTCAACACATTGCAGTTAAAAGCTGTGAATTATTACTTTTCACGCGTACCAAAAAAATGTATATTAAGTAAACTCACTGCCTTCGTGAGTACTGCCTTGCATGCTAGGAAAAATCTAATGTTTTAAAAAAAAAGCTAAACAGACGGCATAAAACGTCAGTCTGTTTTAGGAGTAGTTTAGTTCAAATCATGAGGAAATCTCTCTCTCTCTCTCTCTCTCTCTCTCTCTCTCTCTCACCTGTTTGAGGGTACGCTCCATATCGATGCCTTGGTTCCACGGGGCGGCGGGGTTAGCGAGACAATCGCCAGCGTTCCCCCGTCTGGAAATATCTACTTTCTGCCGGCGGAGGTTCCTGAACGCCTCGGCCATCACCATCACCCCGTCATAGGTCAGCGCTGACGTGTACTGAGGAACAAAGAAGAGAAAATAACTGAACATCACAAGGACACTGTAACAGGAAGTAACAGATTACAAGTCACTACATTTTTTACGATCTATCATCCATCATCATCAACTATCCATCATCATCTATCTATCTCCATCTATCACTATCTATCCATCCATCATCAACTATCCATCTATCATCTACTACTATCATCTATCCATCATCATCATCTATCTATTTATCTATCTCTATTTATCTATCTCTCATCTATCCTCTCTCTCTGTGTCTGTCTCTCTCTCTCTTTCTCTCTCTCTCTCTAATCAGGATACAAAGAAAAACTGTATACTGTATTTGTATATCAAATATATTGGTTTCTTATTTTCTATGGTTATACTGTTACGTTCACTTAAGTAAAAAACATCTTATTGTTGTTTATTATCTCTTGTTTTTATTTTGCATCATATTTGATCACGAGGTAATCCAAAACTAACGGAAAGTAATCAGGTTACTTTCAGATTCTATACTCATATTTATTACTGATTACACTCCTGACATGTAGCTAGTTATTGTAACATATGACATTTTTAAAGTAACCCTCCCAACAGCGTTCAACAACACAGGCTTATTGGATTTATTTAAGTGGAAACAAAACCACAGCACCATGTGATTTTGTAAATTACAGTCTTTAGCTCCCTTGCTGTTCAGTCTGTTTTGGTGTATATACAATGCTGACACACACACACACACACACACACACACACACACACACACACACACACACACACACACACACACACACTAAGAAAAAGGTATGAGGCCAATTAAAGGTTGCTTTAGCTGGACAGGCTCTGTAATATCTGCCGGTCAGATCCCCTTAAAACAATGCGAGTTCACGCTGAGTTTCTGCCGTGCCTCGTGTTGCAGAGGAGCAGCACTTTCACTCATTATTTCTGCAAAAGGAAAGGGCATACTCACTTTCAATCTCCCCTAATCTTTATTTGACCTTGATTATTTGCATCAAGACGAATCCCACTACCTGTCACGAGACATATTTCCCTAAAGCTCACCTCCACAGAGGCAGGAAGATGGGGAGAAAGGCGAGTGTTTTGTCCAGAGCGGGAAGAAGTCTGGCATTAATTATCCCGGCTAGCAGGAGTTCATTAACTTTGCCTCCAGCTCGGGGTGGATCCTATTCATTATCCCACTCACTGTGACATTACGGCGCTCTGCTGCTCTCTATTCCCATGCTACCGTTTGACGCGCCTAAAGAGACACACACAAACACTGGAGGTGCAGAATAAACTCATACAAGTCAGGACTGAATACACACCGCTAATACAGACGTGAGGGATTATTAAATAATGAGTGTCTCTTTGATTGATTCTTTCCGCGTTCAGTCAGATGACGAAAGCCAGACTTACAGCCATTTAAAAACTAAACAAATGTGTCAAACAAAACAAAAAAGAGTAAAAATACCAGGTATAAATAAATGCTAAAATCTTGATCGGCTATTTAGCTAGCGAACGTTAGCTATCTAGCTAACGACAGAACGTTAGCAATGTATTTTACAAAGCTGGCTAGGTCACGTAATCTTTCTACCTAACATACTTACATACTGCAATCTGAAGTTAGCCATGCACTTTACAAACTAGATTACATTACATTTAAATCTAACTAGTTATCTTTCTTATAACAAGCTAGCTGGGTAATATTGGCTATCTAGCTAGTTATGGCCAAATTACTGGCTCTCGTAATTTAAATTTGAATTATTATTTGATAACATATGATTAAATCTGCAGTGAAGATCTGTGTCTACTGTTCAGGCAGTACAACATTGCTTTTAAGACAACTGGCTTCTTTCACACAGCTTCTTAAGTCTTAAACATGGCTTTCAATTCCCAAATATGTGTTATTTGGATGAACTAATCATACATTGGTAATCTGAAATGCTAAATGTCCTGCCTTATTTTAAAACTAAACAAATGTGTAAAACCACAAAGAAATGCCAGGTGTAAATGCAAACATCTTGGTCAGACAGCACTGATGCTATTTAGCTAGTGAGCGTTAGCTATGTATTTTACAAGCTAACTAGCAAACATTAGCTATCTAAGAAGCTGGCTAGCTTACATTAGCTTTCTAGCTAACATGCTTGCTATCGAAAGTTAGCTATCTACTTTTCAAGCTAGATTATGTTCGTTAGCTACCTATCTATCAAGCTAGCTAGATACTTGACTATCTAGCTATGGCAAAACTACTGGCTCTCTTGAATTTAAATTTGAATTGCTATTTGATTTCTTGCAGTGAGGACCTGTGTCTGCTGTTGAGCACAGTGAGAGCAAGTATAAACACATTGTTGACGTGAAAATTGGCTTCTTTCACAGACTCAAACATGGCTGTAAATTCCCAACTATGTGCTGTTTGGATAAACTAATCACATATTGGTAATCTAAATGTTAAGTTTATTTCCTTTTAAAGTGTTATTATTTAATAATAGCTTATTAAAAAGCTTAAAAGCTGTTTATCTGGCAGTTAAAGGTTGATAAAGACGGTAACGCTATGCAATGTAATAGCAATTACGCTTTAACAGGAAGAACCAACACAAAATAAGGCACTATGGAAACGCCCTAGAGCAGATGAAGCATACAGTGAATAGAAAGATCATTGTTGTGAAACCACAGTTGGAAAGAGTTTATAAGCGTGTTGTGTTCATGCAGCGCAGGAATCTCTCATTAGCTCACTACCTGCTGATCCCTGTTACTTTCAAACAGCAGGCATTGCATTCGTCTTCACAAAGTGAGAGCTGCCGGGGGAAAGCCCAAACTCACCGCTGCTGTTAATATATCAGGAGACAGAAACCGCGCTGTGGACAAACTTAATGGGCGAGCCGAGTAATTTAGTCTGAGTGGATTTTCCAGGAGAGAGAGAGAGAGCAATGTATCAAGAAATGGAGTGGGGATACACACACAAACACACACACACACACACACACACACACACACACACACATACACACACACACACACCGTCATGTGATATCTCCCTGTGGTGTAAACTTTTAATTTGAACCCCCTGAATCCTTCACACACACGGCACACTACACACACGTTTCCACTCCACTGCTCCTGGATTTTAAAATAGAAATCTTAGTTGGACACAGATCTGCTCCGAGGTTTTTCTGACCACCGTGGCGTTTTAAATCCGTGTGCGGGAGAACAATGTGGGTCAATCTGTCACATCTGTGCTGTGAGAAAGCGGTGGACGAGATGGAGCAGATTGCTGCTGTGCGCACACGTTTTATCACAGTTTGCTATTTATTATTTTGTGCATTAAGTCGGTTTTTAATGCAGTTCTGTGTCAGCGTGTTGTGTGCTCACCTTGCACATTATTACATTCACCTTATCTGACACTGTTCTGTTCCTGCTGTTTTCTCGCTGCTGCAACAACTGCAGTCACCTCAGAGGAATGATTAAAGCACGGAAAGCATGTGCAGTAATTCCCACGACTACGCACCTTTCTTTGAATGCATACTGTACGTGTTTGCACTGTGAAGTCCGCTGATCTTATCGTCTAATATCAAGTCATCGTTGAACTCGGTTTGAATATAATGTACCATTTAAGCTGCTTGTTTAAAAAGGTCCTATTATGCTTTAATCCTTTGTATCAACCTAGACCTAATTCCTGTGTGTATGTACCATTAAGCACTTTATTATATTTGTCCTTTTCTTCAGAATTGTATTATTTTCCATATATTATTTTTGCTTTAAGAACTGGATAATGGTTTCACACAAAGTTTGATAGTTGCTCCAAATGCATTCCTGTGTTTATGCACCATTATACACCAACACCAATCATTGAATCGGCACTAATTCTAATCCCTAAAATACCCCAAAATACCCTCCCAAAAATCAGACAAAGTTCATTACCGTTAGACATACCTTGGGGGGGGGCGTCGGAGCCGGGGTACTCCCTCTGGTCCAGTTTGTTCCAGCGCTGCATCAGCTTTATGACCATGGGGTTACTGAAGTCCACCAGCTGGAAGCCCGTTACGTTCGCTCCGCCGTGCATAAAGCGCTCCAGATTAATGTCCTTGAAACCCTGAGGAGAGAAACCAGAGAGAAACCAGAGAGAACGCTGAATCCAGGGACAGAAAAGCTGAAACAAATCAAATGACTTCTTAAATTCCAGAACATTATGTTCGAAAAGCCCCCAGTCCCTTTCATCCTTTCCTTTCTATCAACCTCGACCTAATTCCTGTGTTTAAGGTCATTTCATGGTTTTTTTACAGGGTAATTATTTTTTTTGTTTATTTAGAATTGTATGACTTTCAATATAATATTTTTTAATTTTACAATTTCTTAATGGTTCAAGCCATGCATGAAGCGCTCCAGATGAATGTCCTTAAAACCCTGAGGAGGAAACGAGAGAGAAAACACAGAACAACTGAATCCAGGGACAGAAAAACTGGAAAAAACACATGGTACGTACGTACTATTTTTGTATTAGTTAATAATCTGAATATGTAAAAAGCTGTGGGATAAATGTAGTGGAGTTAAAAGTACAATAGTAGCTTCTGAAATGCAGTGGAGTAGAAGTATAAAGAAGCATATATTGAAAAAGACATATGAAGACACATTAATTGGACACTTTTGTTTACTTCTCTAATACAGTGACATCACTACGGAACACGCACGCTCCTATTGGCTAGCACTCCTACACATTGCACGTGATAGGCTAAAGGGGTGGGACATCTCTAAGAGGTTGACCAATCACAACAGAGCCGGCCAGCAACCAATCAGAGTAGACTGGGCTCTGGTTTCAGAACAATTATTATTATTTGTATTATTATTATCAATTTATTTATTTAGTATTTATTTTACTATTCATTTTATATATTATTATTATTATTATTATTATTGCCACGATATTTCTTTATTTAATTATTATTCCTTTAATTAGCTGTAGCGATCGTACACATGGCAATGCAGCCTTTACACCGTGACACGGTTGGCCAACAGACACACAGAACGCACAGGAACCTTTGGGAGGGAACCCGATGTTGGAGATAAACAGAGAAATACAGGAAAGAAACGAAGTTACAGAGAAAAGAATGGACTCCTCACCAGGTTGGCCATGATGTAATGGTAGCCTTTGACGTGTTTCCCCACGCTGACGATCTGCGGGAAGCAAGCACAACTCAACGTTAATGTGAGTGGATCACAGCAGGGCATACGTTAATTACAGTAAACGGTGCGTGTGACAGGCGCGTGTGTGTGTGTGCGTGTGTGTGGGTTTAATCCATGGAAGTCTCGACACCCCTACGCAACACACACACACACACACACACACACACACACACACACACACACACACACACACACACACACACACACACACACACACACACAAAGAGCTGCATCTTGCTGATAAAAACTGATTTTGAAAGCTGACATCTGCTGGAAAATCCTACTGGACGTCCGGTTAATGCGGGCGTGAATTGAGAAGCTGCGATATGCACGATTTCAAATCAAACACGGTCACATGATATTGATCCGTATCACAATTACAACACAATAACGCACTCCTGAGACGTTTAACTTCTATTAGTCTAGAGTGGTGCAGGAATCAGTCCTAAACATGTGTCAGCATTAGAGCACTTCCTGTCCTTCATCTGGAAGTCAATGTTTTTTGTTCGTGTGTTTTCGTTGTTTGATGAAATAAGGTTTAAACATGTTGAACGGTTTCTCCAGAAGGTCATTTCATGCATAAGAGAGGATAATTAGCGGATGTATTAATGCCAGTGATCTTTGTAAAGCAGGACAAGACGTTCATGTTTAACCTTCAGCTGCTGCAGCCTTTATGTTAATGATGACATTCAGTGGAACGCTACAGATCTGACTTTAGTGGTTATTCAGGTACGAGAGCTTTAACTTTAACATTGCTGATATATTTGGGGACATTTAGTGCTTTTCAACTTCTCGGACATTCATTTTAAAAGCCAATTTTTTTTGTACGGTTACAGGGGGTTCATTGGCCGAAATGGAATATAATATATTCATAATTACAGTGGCGAGCCGTGACTTTTATACCTAGGCCCTCTGACCCCAACCCCTTCCCTCGAGTTTTATTGCGTCACAGCGTATACTTCAGCGGAATATCAAAACAACGGCGCGGGGTGCAAAACGCATCAATGACAGCGACCCTCCACCACACGAAACAACACCTGCAGATAACCCAATTGGTGTTCTTTGAAATTGAAAAGGATGTTGCATTGTGTTTGTTACTTTCGTTGCAGTTGTCTGCCTTAAGTGTAATTTGGCATGCTTTTATTTTGAAGGCGAGTTTACGCTGTTGACAGGAAGTTGTTGTTGCTATGGAAACAAGAAAAGCTTCACAGCGGGCGGAACTCGTCATAAAGTCCGCGATAATAAAACCCACCCATTTAGAGGGAAGATATGATTGGTCAATTGTACTGTCAGTTGACATCACTCTCTCGTTCAGCGACTATAGCGGGCAGAGACGAGCTGCTTTCATTTAACCCTTCACATTCCAACAGAAACTGAATAGGCAGATTCGAAGGATTTATTTCTTTGGAAATGTTATTTTAAATGCAATTAAATCAAGTTATTTTGGTCAAACCGATGAAAAATATATTAAAAAAATATATAATTTTTTTTTAATGTTTTTAAATATTATGTTGTAGAATATCTTAGGCCCTCAGAGAGGACCTAGGGCCCTGAAGGCTCGCCACTGCATCGTTATGTTTTCATTAGTGAATAGGGGTGTAACGGTATCCGTATTCACGGTTCGGCGCATGCAGTCACACGACGAATACGCCTTTTTTTTTACGAGTGGGGAAAAAGTCTGTCATTCAGGGCAGCATCCACTGCACTATATATACTCCAGGGGGCGGTATTGAGCCTAAAAGCTGTTTGCCAGCCGCCCTTAAACAACGAATGAAGAACAAGAAGAAACAATTAATAATTATTCAACATGTCAGAGTTCCTTATTTGTAAACTGAAACTTGCGCTACTGTTCAAAAGTAAATAACAACAAACCTGGAATTACGCATTTGGGACTTTTTTTGCTTTTTCTTGTTGTACCGAACCGTGACTTCTGTGAACCGTTACACCCCTATTAGTGAATAATTACAGGACGTGCTGAATGGGATGCGAGTCCTTTGCTCAAAATGAAAAAAATGGTTAAAAAATACAACGACAACCTTACAAATACTCAAAGAAGATGTAAAAAGTACAGTTTTCTTGATTAAAGTTGATACAAATGTCTCTAGGGTTTGAACGCTGTTGTTATCATTTATAAAAATGTAACACAACATTGATTTAAATGCAGAAAAGTTTCACGTTGTGCCTTTGAACTCTGCAGCTATGGTACAGTGCGCCTGCAGCAGATTAGCTTCCCGCCTGGAAATGAAACAGGTTTGTTTTCGCAGATCTCGTGCTCTGACATTCAGAGAAACATCTGGAGGCTCGTCGTCAGCCTCGCTATGTTCTGACCGGCTGGAAATGAGCAGCTAATGAGGCCGAATGACGGATTCAAACCCTCGCTCTGCAGAGGCGGAGCTTCAAGATGCAGATGTGAAGACACGGGGAAAGAGATGCAGGAGTTGGGAGGGGTACATGTAGTCTGGGACATTAGCATATCGGAGCAGCGGCCTCTCATAGAGCAGGTGCAGGCAGCAGGTTTATAGATTCACGCTGAAAGCATTATCCCACGGAACAGCTGACGGAGAAGAGAGAGCATCCGATCCTTTACAGCAACTCGATGCTCTTTTTAGGTTTTAACTAACACTGTAACCATGGGAACCTCCACATGTCTCTTTGTAACATCATGCAATCATTATAAAACATATCATATATATTATTCTGAAACGGACCAATCTGCACAACGACTACTTTCACTGTCTTTCACTATACTTTGATGAGAATACTTTCTACTTTCACTTGAGGAACATTTTGAATGAGGACTTTTACTGTAACAGAGTATTCCTACACTCTGGTACTTCTACTTTTACTCAAGTACAAGACCGGAGTACTTTTACTCAAGTACAAGATCTGAGTACTTCTACTTTTACTCAAGTACAAGACCGGAGTACTTTTACTCAAGTACAAGATCTGAGTACTTCTACTTTTACTCAAGAACAAGACCGGAGTACTTTTACTCAAGTACAAGATCTGAGTACTTCTACTTTTACTCAAGTACAAGATCTGAGTACTTCTACTTTTTACTCAAGATCTGAGTACTTCTACTTTTACTCAAGATCTGAGTACTTCTACTTTTACTCAAGATCTGAGAACTTCTACTTTTACTCAAGTACAAGATCTGAGTACTTCTACTTTTACTCAAGTACAAGATCTGAGTACTTCTACTTTTACTCAAGATCTGAGTACTTCTACTTTTACTCAAGACCTGAGTACTTCTACTTTTACTCAAGACCTGAGTACTTCATTTTACTCAGCTGGTACTTACTTTTACATGTATTTAATGTGTGCATCAAATCATCAAATGCTTGGTTTATAAAGAATGTCCTTTTGGGCATACCTGATGGTAAAAGGAAGATACTCATCCAGTGAAACAGAGATGGTATATTATGGGAAGACGTACCTGCCTGAAGTTATTGAGGCTACTTTCATTTCACAATATCAAGTTTAAAAGTAGATGGACCTGATTTATTTTTATCTAATGTATTTTGAAGAAGTTCCACCACCATGCTTCCTATGGAGGAAACACCTTTCATCTCCAACGAGGGAAGGATACGAAGGACACATACTGGGGACATGGAGACTATTAAACGTCTTTCCGCCTCACCTGTTCCACTGTGAGCTGCAGCTGTGACGTATCCACGTTGTACTCGTACTGATCGCTCTGTAATGTCGCCCAGCTCTCATCTGTTGTGTGCTTTCAAATATATATATACATAAACAGGAATATTCTGTCGCAGGGAGGAGCGGAGAGACTCGCTGCTGCAGAGAAGGAAATAACTGTGACAGATGTCAGCGAGGAGATTTGCTGAATAATTGAACATTTACAGAGACAGCCGTCGCCCCGAGGAACCGGGAGGAAGAGGAGGAGGAGGAGGAAGACACATCATATTCTGAGTGTGTGCGTGCCAGATCGCGGAGATCAGAACAGACTGGGGCACATTCTCACGAGCAACACACAGACGGGTCGTCGGGTCTTCACTTCTGTCCTTTCTGTTCAGCCACTGCTGGCTGGAAACATACTATGGGGAGTGTGTGTAGGTGTGTGAAGGTGTGTGAGTGTGTGAAGGTGTGTGTAGGTGTGTGTAGGTGTGTGTAGGTGTGTGAAGGTGTGTGTAGGTGTGTGAAGGTGTGTGTAGGTGTGTGAAGGTGTGTGAAGGTGTGTGTAGGTGTGTGTAGGTGTGTGAAGGTGTGTGTAGGTGTGTGAAGGTGTGTGTAGGTGTGTGAAGGTGTGTGTAGGTGTGTGTAGGTGTGTGAAGGTGTGTGTAGGTGTGTGAAGGTGTGTGAAGGTGTGTGTAGGTGTGTGAAGGTGTGTGTAGGTGTGTGAAGGTGTGTGAAGGTGTGTGAAGGTGTGTGAAGGTGTGTGTAGGTGTGTGAAGGTGTGTGTAGGTGTGTGAAGGTGTGTGTAGGTGTGTGAAGGTGTGTGAAGGTGTGTGTAGGTGTGTGAAGGTGTGTGTAGGTGTGTGAAGGTGTGTGTAGGTGTGTGAAGGTGTGTGAAGGTGTGTGTAGGTGTGTGTAGGATCAGTTTGGACTCATTGATCATATGATCATTAAAATATCAGATCTCTGTTTGATCTGCTTTAATAAAACTAATTGAAAGAGCAGCTGGAATTACTACCAAAGTAATTCAATTACTTTCGCTCATTTTCACACACACACACCCACGACGTAAAACTGACACAAAACAACAACAAACTTTTGCCAGCCAATGGGAGAGCTTCATCAGCAGCACGGGGTAAAACCCACCAATGAGCGCTCGGCTCGAGATACCAGCGAGTCGTCTCCCATCAAGCGTTTAGCTTCCGCAGCTCGTGGAGAGCAACTGCGCCGCCTCGCCGCGCCTCGCTCTCAAGGCTGCGGCGTCTTTGTCCCGCGAGATTTCAACGTCTCATGTGGGCGCAATATGGTCTAGCTGCGGCCGCGGCGAGTACACGGCGGTACACGGCGGTACACGGCACTACGGTGGCTGAGAGGCACCACCGTTAAAAGCGAATTGACGAGATTTACATCATACAGCCCATGTAGTATAAACATTGATTTTAATTTCTTACAGTAGGAGAGGTTTTGGGCTTTAGGAGGGAGGAAGGAAGATTAGGATTAGGTAGGGAGTGGTTAGGGTTAGGACGGGGGAAGGGAAGGGTTAGATTGAAGGGAGCTGCTACCCGGGAACGTTCATACTGGGTAGTTCATTTAGTTTAAAAAAAAGTATCCAACGAGTTAGAGACCACAACGGAAGTGTAGTACCGCCGTTTGGCCACAAGACTCCGGCGCACTCCTGGGGGCTTGGTTCAACCTCCACTGTCCGCAGCTAGACCCTTCTCAGCCACCGTAGTGTCGTGTCAGGTGGGCGACGTGTCGTGTACCATCGTGTACCGCCGTGTACTGGCCGCAGCTCGACCCTTCTCACCTCCAGAGCAAGTCGGACAAAATGACTACCCATCACGCAACGCACGAGCAAGACGTTGATCGCAACTGCGCGGGTCTCGCAGGTCTCAAACCAGCCTATACTAACGCATGAATGCAAGTGGATTTTTTTAAGCAACCGTGGTGACAAAAACATCAGACAATACTCTGTGACACGTAAACGTCCTGCATTTGTTAAACCCCGAGTCTGTTTCTCAGGTTTCAGGCTCGAAAATGACATCCCCAGAACAAATGACTGTAACTTCACTCCTAAAAGGTTTATATGAATAATGTTTGTTATCAAAGCAAGGTTACATCTGTGAGTTGGATGTAGAAGAGTCAGAATCAATATAGATGTTTCTGTGTCAGAGTGAATTCAGATGGAACATAGCAAACAAATGTAGATTCCTGTCTCCAGGAAAAAAGTGCAAAGTATAAGAATCAAAATCTGCTTGAAGTAACAAAAGGAATGCGTAATTGTCCATCACGACCGGTTACTAAAACCCAAACGCTAACATCTAAATGCAGTGTTACGGTAGCTTCACCTGTTCCAGCATGTTCTGCAGCCGCTCGGCCTCCAGGTCGATCACAAACTTCTTCTCCTGCCTCCGGTCCAGATCCTCCAGCAGCCGGCGGTAACTCGCGTCGTTGAAGCTTTCCACGCAGATGGCGCTGACCTGCCAGTTGTTTTGCCCCGCCTTCTCCATGATGGACTGCAAGATGGCGTATCCTGAAGCACACACACAGGAGGGGGAGGGGGGGGGGTGAAACAGGGAAGGGTATCTATCTGAGGTAGTCATTCACTGGACCGTAATGCAGGATGATATTGTATTCATGCAGTCAATAGGTGGTGCAGGAGTGAGTCCTCAAACACTGAAATTAGTCAGCATTTTATCACTTCCTGTCCCCTCGTCTGGAAGCTAATCGTTTTAGCGTGTTTTGTTGTTGTTATCCTGATATGAGGTCTGAGGTTAACACAAGTTGAAGAGATCTTAAAATGTTTGTTCTACGACATAAAATACATCAGTAAATACCCCACTGGGGAATTTAAAAACGGCGGTTGCTAACAAGTGTCTAAAGGAGACGACTAAACGTCATCACGACCAACATTAGCCGCCTTTAGCTTAGCGGTGGTGACGGGAAGTCATGTGACCGTGCTGTAGTTCCTTTATAGCCCAACATTAGCCGCCTTTAGCTTAGCGGTGGTGACGTGAAGTCATGTGACCGTGCTGTAGTTCCTTTATAGCCCAACATTAGCCACCTTTAGCTTAGCGGTGGTGACGTGAAGTCATGTGACCGTGCTGTAGTTCCTTTATAGCCCAACATTAGCCGCCTTTAGCTTAGCGGTGGTGACGTGAAGTCATGTGACCGTGCTGTAGTTCCTTTATAGCCCAACATTAGCCTCCTTTAGCTTAGCGGTGGTGACGTGAAGTCATGTGACCGTGCTGTAGTTCCTTTATAGCCCAACATTAGCCTCCTTTAGCTTAGCGGTGGTGACGTGAAGTCATGTGACCGTGCTGTAGTTCCTTTATAGCCCACCATTAGCCTCCTTTAGCTTAGCGGTGGTGACGTGAAGTCATGTGACCGTGCTGTAGTTCCTTTATAGCCCAACATTAGCCTCCTTTAGCTTAGCGGTGGAGACGTGAAGTCATGTGACCGTGCTGTAGTTCCTTTATAGCCCAACATTAGCCTCCTTTAGCTTAGCGGTGGTGACGTGAAATCTATATTTATAATATAGTTATGTTGGGCTGATAATAACTGACTTGCAAACTGGCTTTAATTTACACAAAATCCTTGGCAAGATGAACCCTTTTCAATCTAAGAGACCCACTAAATATGCTATGTTTCTCCAACCAGACCCTGCCTTTCTGTCCAGTCGAGGAGCAGGTGGTGTAACAACTCTTTTGGGCGTCTTGCTGTCATGTTTGTGTGTGAAGAAGACGAGGAGAGGAAGAGCAGCAGGAACAGATGTCCCTCTTAAACGTTCCCTCCTGGAAGCCATCACAACCTGGCAACCCGTCTCCCTTAGCTCCCAATTACAGGATTAACCCGCACTCTGGCATCCCGACCTCCACTTCGCTCCTCATTAGAGGGAGGTCTGTGGCAGCACACACAAACACACACACACACACACACACACAGGGACGTCCTTGTTGTATAATAGAAGCTTCGAATGAAGAACAAAGCGAGTTCGAACTGAACGTTTTTACTTTATATTATTATAACAGTTTCCAACAAGAACGGTAGAAGACGGGGAAAACGCACTCGACATACTCGTATCGTTTCAAAACAGAACAGGTAGACACATGCTTGCACTTCAAAATGAAAGCATTTCCTGTCAAACATTTCACCCACAGCACTAGCGCATGAGTGAAGTGGATTCTTTGAGCAAAAGTAGTGTCTAAAACATCCGAAAGTACAAGTCCTGCCTTTAAATCTTATTTGAGTAAATATCTGTATATTCTGAATCCCTCCTTGTTTCCTTTTCTCCCTCCTTTTCTCCCTAGTTTTGACTCCTCTCATTCCTCTCCTTCCTCCTCTCTTCTTTCCTTTTTCCTTTTCATTACCCTCCCTACTTTCCTTTCCTACCCCCTTGTTTCCTCTCCTGTTCTTTCCTCCCCCCTTGTTTCCTCTCCTGTTCTTTCCTCCCCCCTTGTTTCCTCTCCTGTTCTTTCCTCCCCCCTTGTTTCCTCTCCTGTTCTTTCCTTGACTTCTCTCCTCTTTTGTGTCCTTTCCTCCTCCTTACTACTGCCTTGCTTCCTCTCTTTTCATTTCCCTTCCTCCCTCCTTGTTTCTTCTTCTCTATTATTTCCCATGCTCATCTAATCTCTTTCTCTCACCCCTACTGTTTCTCTCTCTCTGTGTGTGTGTGTGTGTGTGTGTGCCTGCATGCGTGCCTACGTGTTTCTGTGTGTGTGTGTGTGTGTGCCTGCATGCGTGCCTATGTGTTTCTGTGTGTGTGTGTGTGTGTGTGCGTGTGTCTGTCTGTCTGTCTGTGTGTGTGAGTCTGTGTGTGTGTGTGCGTGCGTGCGTGCATGTGTGTGTGTGTGTGTGCGTCTGTGTGTCTGTGTGCGTGTGTGTGTGTGTGTGCGTGTGTGAGTCTCTGTCTGTGCGTGTGTGTGTGTGCATGTGTGTGTTTGTCTGTATGCGTGTGTGTGTGTGTGTGTGCGTGCGTAAGTGTGCGTCTGTGTGTCTGTTCGTGTGGGTGGGTGTGTGTGTGTGTGTGCGTGCATGTGTGTGTGTGTGTGTGCGTGTGTGTGTCTGTGTGTGTGCATGCGTGCGTGTGCATCTGTGTGTCTGTTCGTGTGGGTGTGTGTGTGTGTCTGTGTGTGTCTGTGCAGGTGTGTGTGTGCGTGTGTGTGTGTGAGTCTCTGTGTGTGTGTGTGTGAGAGTCTGTGTGTGTGCGTGTGTGTGTGTGAATCTCTGTGCATGTCTGTGTGTGTCTGTCTGTGCGTGTCTGTCTGTGCGTGTCTGTGTGTGTTGTGTCTGTCTGTGCGTGTCTGTGTGTGTGTGTCTGTCTGTGTGTGTCTGTGTGTGTGCGTGTGTGTGTGTGTGTGCGTGTGTGTGCGTGCTCCTCCTCCTCTCTGCTTCAGCCTCTCATTGACGGAGCTCAGCCATGCGCGTCTCATTTTGCATTTCAGTCAATACGGCATGAAGCCAGTGTGTGAACAATAAACCCCAGAGTGCTGCAGCCCAGCAGCCTCTGAAGAGCACTTGCATGTCCATATAAAAGACAATAACACACACGCATCCAAGTCCTTTGAAAGGAAGTACAGAAACCCAAACGGGCCCTCTGTGTTTGTGATATAATTATATCTAAAAGATCAAAGGTCGTCTTTGCTTTCTTGCGACATCATAGCCGTGTAATAGTTTGCATCGTTTAATACGCTTGATTCAAACCATCGGTTGAGGTGAAACGAATAAATACAACATCAATTAAGAGAAGTGAAAGAAATCAATTAGATCATTACGATTAATAAAACGATATTTCTGTATTTTTTTGCATTATTTGAATTGACAATAAATCTGCCTTCCATATACTGCTGTCGGACTTCCGGAGAAATGTCAAAATAATATTCCAAACACCTCAAGGTCACCTGGACATGTGTCTTTGTTCCATCTCCTCGAAGCCACTGTTTCCCAGATTCAGGGTGATTTCAGCACCATGGAGAGAGACATGCATTACGGGGTTACCAGAGAGGAGAGGACTCTTTAAAGTAGAGACACTACATACTGATATACACCTGAACATCAGCAGGAGAGGACTCTTTAAAGTAGAGACACTACATACTGATATACACCTGAACATCAGCAGGAGAGGACTCTTTAAAGTAGAGACACTACATACTGATATACACCTGAACATCAGCAGGAGAGGACTCTTTAAAGTAGAGACACTAGATACTGATATATACCTGAACATCAGCAGGAGAGGACTCTTTAAAGTAGAGACGCTACATACTGATATACACCTGAACATCAGCAGGAGAGGACTCTTTAAAGTAGAGACCCTACATACTGATATACACCTGAACATCAGCAGGAGAGGACTCTTTAAAGTAGAGACACTACATACTGATATACACCTGAACATCAGCAGGAGAGGACTCTTTAAAGTAGAGACACTACATACTGATATACACCTGAACATCAGCAGGAGAGGACTCTTTAAAGTGGAGACACTACATACTGATATACACCTGAACATCAGCAGGAGAGAACTCTTTAAAGTAGAGACACTACATACTGATATACACCTGAACATCAGCAGGAGAGGACTCTTTAAAGTAGAGACACTACATACTGATATACACCTGAACATCAGCAGGAGAGGACTCTTTAAAGTAGAGACACTACACACTGATATACACCTGAACATCAGCAGGAGAGGACTCTTTAAAGTAGAGACACTACACACTGATATACACCTGAACATCAGCAGGAGAGGACTCTTTAAAGTAGAGACACTACATACTGATATACACCTGAACATCAGCAGGAGAGGACTCTTTAAAGTAGAGACACTACATACTGATATACACCTGAACATCCACATGAAACATAAAAACATAAACAGAACAACAAAAAACATCTCTGGTTAATGTTTGGTTTAATTGAGTGTTCAATAAACGGCACGGTCACATGACTTGACGTCACCACCGCTAAGCTAAAGGTGGCTAATGTTGGGCTATAAAGGAACTACAGCACGGTCACATGATTCACGCCACCACCGCTAAGCTAAAGGTGGCTAATGTTGGGCTATAAAGGAACTATAGCACGGTCACATGACTTCACGTCACCACCGCTAAGCTAAAGGAGGCTAATGTTGGGCTATAAAGAAACTACAGTACGGTCACATGATTCACGCCACCACCGCTAAGCTAAAGGAGGCTAATTTTGGTCTATAAAGAAACTACGGCACGGTCACATGACTTCACGTCACCACCGCTAAGCTAAAGGTGGCTAATGTTGGGCTATAAAGGAACTACAGCACGGTCACATGACTTCACGTCACCACCGCTAAGCTAAAGGTGGCTAATGTTGGGCTATAAAGGAACTACAGCACGGTCACATGATTCACGCCACCACCGCTAAGCTAAAGGTGGCTAATGTTGGGCTATAAAGGAACTATAGCACGGTCACATGACTTCACGTCACCACCGCTAAGCTAAAGGAGGCTAATGTTGGGCTATAAAGAAACTACAGTACGGTCACATGACTTCACGCCACCACCGCTAAGCTAAAGGAGGCTAATGTTTGTCTATAAAGAAACTACGGCACGGTCACATGACTTCACGTCACCACCGCTAAGCTAAAGGTGGCTAATGTTGGGCTATAAAGGAACTACAGCACGGTCACATGACTTCACGTCACCACCGCTAAGCTAAAGGAGGCTAATTTTGGGCTATAAAGGAACTACAGCACGGTCACATGACTTCACGTCACCACCGCTAAGCTAAAGGAGGCTAATGTTGGGCTATAAAGGAACTACAGCACGGTCACATGACTTCACGTCACCACCGCTAAGCTAAAGGAGGCTAATGTTGGGCTATAAAGGAACTACAGCACGGTCACATGACTTCACGTCACCACCGCTAAGCTAAAGGAGGCTAATGTTGGGCTATAAAGGAACTACAGCACGGTCACATGACTTCACGTCACCACCGCTAAGCTAAAGGAGGCTAATGTTGGGCTATAAAGGAACTACAGCACGGTCACATGACTTCACGTCACCACCGCTAAGCTAAAGGCGGCTAATGTTGGGCTATAAAGGAACTTTTAGACTTCGAAACCTGTTCAACAGGAAGTTATCAAACCCTTATTTGATAACTTCCTAACCAAAAACCATTGACTTCCAGACAAGGGAACATATATTGCTTTTTAAAAGGTTGTCACTTCCCCACCCTGACTGTTTAAATACACTTCTAGATTAAAACTCTCTCTCTCGTCCACTCACCCCGGTCGGTGTCGTACAGGAAGACGAACTTGTTCCAGTCGTAGTGGTCGAGCAGCGACAGCAGCGCCCCGCGGATCGAGGGTCTCAGCTGCAGCGTGAACTGACTCTCGCCTTCTGTGGGGAAGCTGGGCGTGATGAGGGAGATGTGCAGGGCGCTGCAGAACGACGTCAACGTGTGGACCGAGCGCTTATCATACAGGCCGAAGATGGCGAAGACACCGCGGGAGTACTGGGAGCAAACTGGGGAGGAAGGAGAAAGAACAGTTAATATATGAGAGGATAGTAGGGGACGTAATGGGGCTATAAAGATTGACATGAAATTAAAGTAGTAACGTTTGTGGATTAGAAACCAAAGACAAACCAAACCAAACCAAACCAAAGACAATGGGCACCTGGGCCTTTCGTGGGACACACGTTTCTACTGCCATTTGACTCAGAATAGAATAAATGAACCATAATGATCTTTATAATAAAAAAGGTCAATAAACCAAAGTGCTTAAGTAACACGAGAGGGCGTGTGTGAAGCTGACCATCGAGCCGCCCGACCGAGCAAGGGAGGCGGAGAGTTCAAATACAACCGCTGTGGTTCAGGGACACAGTCACCAGCATCAAGGACCTCACACACACTGACAGGACACAGAACCTAAACACACACAGGACTAATCAAACCAACAGGACACAGGTGAGGAGGGAGGAGACACACAGGGCACCAGGTGAGGAGGGAGGAGACACACAGGGCACCAGGTGAGGAGGGAGGAGACACGCAGGGCACCAGGTGAGGAGGGAGGAGACACGCAGGGCACCAGGTGAGGAGGGAGGAGACACGCAGGGCACCAGGTGAGGGGGGAGGAGACACACAGGGCACCAGGTGAGGAGGGAGGAGACACGCAGGGCACCAGGTGAGGAGGGAGGAGACACGCAGGGCACCAGGTGAGGAGGGAGGAGACACGCAGGGCACCAGGTGAGGAGGGAGGAGACACGCAGGGCACCAGGTGAGGAGGGAGGAGACACGCAGGGCACCAGGTGAGGAGGGAGGAGACACACAGGGCACCAGGTGAGGAGGGAGGAGACACACAGGGCACCAGGTGAGGAGGGAGGAGACACACAGGGCACCAGGTGAGGAGGGAAGAGACACACAGGGCACCAGGTGAGGAGGGAGGAGACACACAGGGCACCAGGTGAGGAGGGAGGAGACACACAGGGCACCAGGTGAACACAATCACCAGCAACAGACAAGACGGGAGGGCGAACACTTTCAAGCTCCAACAGGAAACAGAGACTCACAAGCTTCCTGTGCACGGTTTTAGCGTGGAACAAAGTAATATACTTCGCCAATAATGAAGCTATATAATATAAGAGACCGAGATCTACGGCCCCAGAGATCACCTGCGTTACAGCGTGGTCATGGTTTGACTCCAATATTATTGACTCTGCATTTTTGATCGCACTCTAGGAGCTATGAGCAATAAAGACACTCCAAAATAATTAAATATCACCATTTCAGAGCAAATTAGTGATTACTCTGGAAAAATACTCCCAGTATTTCCCGTGTGGAGGAATTAGAAGATTGTAGTCTGTGGATTGGAAGCCGAGAGCGTGGGCTAATAGGGCCAGATGTGCACTTAACGCTGCTAATATTGAAGTGATCATGTCTTCCGTGCAATACGAGGGGAGTCGTGCAATTTAATTTATTATTTATTTATGTACATATTCCCTATCATGTCTATAGAAGTCCCATTTCTTGTTTTCATATTGCCTCGTTGTTGCGCGTTGGCACCTTGAGTTCATATTAAATTAAAGATCTTACCTTATCTCGAAAAAGGCTTGAAAATATAACAATTTCTAAAAGAAGATATGATGAAAGATCCCTGACACTGAGAGAGTCCTGGGGAGGAAACAGAAACATCGACGACTGACACGATAGTGGGGGTGTTACAGTTTTTCCGGTTGCTAACACACAATTATTTAAATGTTACTCAACGTGCAAAACCTCAATCTCCAGAGCTCCAAACACATGTTCAGCTCTGCAGCCAATTTGCATTTCAACTTTTCGCAGAACACTGCACGAGACACAGCAATCTGACTGCCCTTAAGATGCTGCAGAGTTAACGTCCGCGCTGCTTCAGTGTGGACTCAGCAGTCAGGGTGCAAGCAGCAGACAGAGGCGACAGAGAGTGAAGAACATGTTTTTGGAATTGAACAAACACTTTAATTGGGTGATATTTAAAGATTCACAAGAAAGGAAAGAAACGCAAAGAAGGTCAAGTTTGTGGATTAGAAGCAACGGCTACGAGTGTAAGGCCTTCTGGGAGAAACCCACGAGCACGTGGAGGAATGAGAGGAGTGTAGCACCTGAGCACAGGATAATGACACGCACACACACGCACACACGCGCGCACGCGTACACGCACACACGCGCACGCACACACACGCACGTACGCACACACACATGCACAGGTACACACACACGCGTGCACGCACACCCACGCACGCACGCACACAAAATAACAACCCATTATCCCTCTGATTAGCACTTTACCTCCGTTCAGGGGGAAACGCTGAATACGGTAAACACAGATCAAAACCAAACACTTCTTCTGAAGCTGCTCCCTCATTTACACAACAACAACAACAACAACAACAACAATAACAACGGCATTTCCTCACAGCGCTGTCTGTGCAGATATCCAGAGGACGTCTTGCATTAACTAAACACACCAAACAGTTTCACCGGTCAGACTTTGAGTTCAGCTGCTCATGTGTGTCTGCTTGAGGACACTTGCCCCCTAAAGGGAGCAAGTGTCCTGCTTGAGGACGCTTGCCCCCTGTAGGGAGCACATGTCCTGCTTGAGGACGCTTGCCCCTGTAGGAAGGGTTGGCCGGCACGAGAGGATAAGTGGCCACTTTTTAACAGAACAACAGAGAGAGGGAGATAATGAGCATCCTCTGCCAGGCGCCGGTAAGACGAGGAGAATCAGAGCGACACAAGTGAAGGAGAGCTCAAGACGTTCCTGTCGTTGGAGGACAGTGGGGGGGGGGAGTGCGGGGGGGGGCAGTGCGGGGGGGGGCAGTGCGGGGGGGGGCAGTGCGGCTTCTCTGATGTGCAGCGAGGAAAACAAGGCAGAGAAAATACCTGCTTCCTCTTGTTTCACAATTAAAGCACGACGAGGTGTCGGGACGACAGTATCTGAGGCAACATCACAGTTAGCGCCTTGAGTCTCTACTTTAAAGAGTCCTCTTGAACTGGTGACCTTCCAAGCCGAGCCAAGTCCCGATCGACTTCGCCACCACCGCCACACCAGACCCCGTTTAGTTTCTCACGGTAATGAACAGAACACACCTGCATGCTGGAGCACAACGGAATACTGCAGACAGCCGATACGGACACCCCCCCTCTGTGTGTGTGTGTGTGTGTGTGTGTGTGTGTGTGGTGTGTGTGTGTGTGTGTGGTGGTGTAAGTGTGTGTGTGTGCGTGAGTGAGTGTGTGCGGAGTGATGTGTGTGAGTGAGTGAGTGAGTGAGTGAGTGTGTGTGTGTGTGTGTGTGTGTGAGTGAGTGAGTGAGTGTGCGTGTGTGTGTGTGTTAAAGAGAGAGCAACCACTCAAGCAAGAAGGAGTCCAAAGGTTGGAAAATATACACAGTCCACTGATGTCCCCCCAAGGGACATTAACAAACACCCACGCACACACACACACACACACACACACACACACACACACACACACACACTGAATCTTTATATGTCAATGCACCCCCTTTCTAGATTGCTTTTATGCAGAAATAAAAACGAGGACTATCGAGCCATTTGTCCTTTTCATTTCTTCCTTCAGTGCCTTTTCCACACAGCTTGATCCACGCTCGCCCATTACATCGCAAAGATAATGTTTTAATGTCAATATTTTTGCTAAAACGTGTACGTATAGATGTTGTGTATTTTCTTGTGTTCGACGACCAATAGGACAGACCTCGTGGTTCTGAGATGTGTCCTGGCCCCATGTGTACGTGCACTTTTCAAGAGACAGAGTGGGATTGCTATGTTTGTATCTTTCCTGTGTCGTCAGGATATTTAACAAACCAACATGCATGTGAGGAAATCTGACACTTTGGATCAAACTCTGTCTCCCCCTGCCGCGTCTGATTCCCATTACTGCCAGTTTCAAACCACTCGGGTTGGTGGACTGCATCTGAATCCTTTTGGAATATTATATTTATTTTACGAGTGGATAATCCTGCATTCATGTGATTTTATAATTTAAATTATGCAGCTGCTAAAAGGTGGAATTAACTTTGAATAGTTTTTATACAGCCAAGTATCCTAATCCATCTATATATATATATGTAGTGTCTCTACTTTAAAGAGTCCTCTCCTGCTGATGTTCAGGTGTATATCAGTATGTAGTGTCTCCACTTTAAAGAGTCCTCTCCTGCTGATGTTCAGGTGTATATCAGTATGTAGTGTCTCTACTTTAAAGAGTCCTCTCCTGCTGATGTTCAGGTGTATATCAGTATGTAGTGTCTGTACTTTAAAGAGTCCTCTCCTGCTGATGTTCAGGTGTATATCAGTATGTAGTGTCTCTACTTTAAAGAGTCCTCTCCTGCTGATGTTCAGGTGTATATCAGTATGTAGTGTCTCTACTTTAAAGAGTCCTCTCCTGCTGATGTTCAGGTGTATATCAGTATGTAGTGTCTGTACTTTAAAGAGTCCTCTCCTGCTGATGTTCAGGTGTATATCAGTATGTGGTGTCTCTACTTTAAAGAGTCCTCTCCTGATGATGTTCAGGTGTATATCAGTGTGTAGTGTCTCTACTTTAAAGAGTCCTCTCCTGCTGATGTTCAGGTGTATATCAGTATGTAGTGTCTCTACTTTAAAGAGTCCTCTCCTGCTGATGTTCAGGTGTATATCAGTATGTAGTGTCTCTACTTTAAAGAGTCCTCTCCTGCTGATGTTCAGGTGTATATCAGTATGCAGTGTCTCTACTTTAAAGAGTCGTCTCCTGCTGAGGTTCAGGTGTATATCAGTATGTAGTGTCTCTACTTTAAAGAGACCTCTCCTGCTGATGTTCAGGTGTATATCAGTATGTAGAGTCTCCACTTTAAAGAGTCCTCTCCTGCTGATGTTCAGGTGTATATCAGTATGTAGTGTCTCTACTTTAAAGAGTCCTCTCCTGCTGATGTTCAGGTGTATATCAGTATGTAGTGTCTCCACTTTAAAGAGTCCTCTCCTGCTGATGTTCAGGTGTATATCAGTATGTAGAGTCTCCACTTTAAAGAGTCCTCTCCTGCTGATGTTCAGGTGTATATCAGTATGTAGTGTCTCCACTTTAAAGAGTCCTCTCCTGCTGATGTTCAGGTGTATATCAGTATGTCGTGTCTCTACTTTAAAGAGTCCTCTCCTGCTGATGTTCATGTGTATATCAGTATGTAGTGTCTCCACTTTAAAGAGTCCTCTCCTGCTGATGTTCAGGTGTATATCAGTATGTAGTGGCTCTACTTTAAAGAGTCCTCTCCTGCTGATGTTCAGGTGTATATCAGTATGTCGTGTCTCTACTTTAAAGAGTCCTCTCCTGCTGATGTTCAGGTGTATATCAGTATGTAGTGTCTCCACTTTAAAGAGTCCTCTCCTGCTGATGTTCAGGTGTATATCAGTATGTAGTGTCTCTACTTTAAAGAGTCCTCTCCTGCTGATGTTCAGGTGTATATCAGTATGTCGTGTCTCTACTTTAAAGAGTCCTCTCCTGCTGATGTTCAGGTGTATATCAGTATGTAGTGTCTCCACTTTAAAGAGTCCTCTCCTGCTGATGTTCAGGTGTATATCAGTATGTAGTGGCTCTACTTTAAAGAGTCCTCTCCTGCTGATGTTCAGGTGTATATCAGTATGTAGTGTCTCCACTTTAAAGAGTCCTCTCCTGCTGATGTTCAGGTGTATATCAGTATGTTGTGTCTCTACTTTAAAGAGTCCTCTCCTGCTGATGTTCAGGTGTATATCAGTATGTAGTGTCTCCACTTTAAAGAGTCCTCTCCTGCTGATGTTCAGGTGTATATCAGTATGTTGTGTCTCTATGTTATAAAACATGTTATATTCAACTTGTATCAAAAGCCAGTGCGAAGAGGGGAGATTTTAGCTGAGATTAAAAAGTTCAACAGCACCTCTGACGCTCCATATCGTTTTCCACATTTGGTCGAACGCGAGTGTTACAAAGGATTTCTCCAAGGTCACACACTTCCCAGCACACTGAGGAGCTGCCAGTGAGCGCGCCCTGCTCAGAGGCTCTGGCAGTGGACCGAGCTGCACTTCCTGCCAAATGGCCGATCATCAGGTATCCATTTCATTCAAACAGATTGCCTCAGCCGACCGTGAACAGCTCGAGGTGCACGTGTGTTGTGTGAGATGGACACCATAAGAAAAGAAGATAATTTAATTCTCAAAATGATTTATAGGGAAAACTGACTATAATTAACCCCTAAATGGTTTCTGTATCCTGGTTACAGCCATTTGACAGGCTATGTCAAAGTGTAACATGCGTGTAATAACGGTGTAACATGTGTAATATATGAGTGTGATACAGGAGTGTATTAGTCTGTAATGTGGATGTTATATTACAGTTTTATATCGGTGTAACTTGGGAGTAATAATAGTGTAACATGAGGGTGTTAAAGGGGTTTATTACATGGCTGAGTTGAATACTCGATTCTGATTGGTCAATTCAGAACACGTGACACGTTGTTAATACCGAACAGACAGGCCGTTGTCAAGGACTTATTGACTGTTGTTAAGGACGCTCACATCTTCAGAAAGAAGTCCGGTCGATTGAACTGCATGCAGTTTGCTTTTCGAACTGGGACACGAAAACAGCGCAGAAGTAACGGGGAAGAAACCCTCCTTTTTACGCAGCGGTCCAGACATAGACATCAAATGGCGACACATATTCAGTTGCCAGTTACTTTGTCATTAGGGCAGGGATATCTAGATACAGGGTGTATTGATGTGTGATACAACAGTATAATGATATAACAGAGTAAAACAGTGTAACACGGGACATGTAAGTGTAATACGTGAGTATAATAAGGGGGTTAAAGGGGTGCATTGATGTGTAATATGGGTGTAATGTAGAAAATAGCAATCATTACATTTCCCTAAGTATGAATGTGTGATTATCCATTTAAGGATTAAGCTAATAGGCAGTCACACCAACAATGAAACACATAATACAGTTTAAAAAGTAGAAATACAATCCGAGCTTTGTATGTAATCTTTTACTCCCCGTTTGACCCAGAAGTGACGGACTGGTCCATTTAGACCCATACCAGCACTGACCCTGAAACTGCATCCGCTGAACTCACACTCCACTGCACAAACAGGTCAGAGCACACGCACGCACGCACGCGCACGCACCCACACACACACACACACTGACTGACTGCAGCTCACTGAGATCAATGGGCCAGACGTGTGTGTGACACACTAAAAGAGCAATGCAACAGAAGCTCTCCCGTCATTCTACATAACAATTATTTGAAAGAAAAGGCATGTGGGTGAACCTTACAGTGTCTGTTAGGAATCAGCTGATGTAAATAACAGCTCAATGTACTTAAGGTATCACAAGTAAAATGCTCACTGTAAACAATTTTAGATACTTAAAACATCGGGTAGATCAGCAGTAGAGAACTTTCCCCATGGTACTTAAGTAAAATACTTGAGTAAATCCACTTCCAACACTGTCCTAAACTCAATAGACCATCAAGGTGAGCTAAGCTATGCTAGGCTATGGTGAGATAGGGTGCTAGACTATGGTAAGATAAATTACTCTAGGCGACGCTAGGGTGAGATAAGCTATGCTAGGCTATGGTGAGATAAGCTATGCATAGGTGAGATAAGCAATGCTAGGCTATGCTAGGGTGGACTAAGCTATGCTAAGGTGAGATAAGCTATGCTACGGTGAGATAAGTTATGCTAGGCTATGCTAGGGTGGACTAAGCTATGCTAAGGTGAGATAAGCTATGCTACGGTGAGATAAGCTATGCTAGGCTATGCTAGGGTGGACTAAGCTATGCTAAGGTGAGATAAGCTATGCTATGCTAAGGTGAGATAAGCTATGCTACGGTGAGATAAGCTATGCTAGGCTATGCTAGGGTGGACTAAGCTATGCTAAGGTGAGATAAGCTATGCTATGCTAAGGTGCGATAAGCTATGCTATGCTAAGGTGCGATAAGCTATGCGAAGGTGAGATAAGCTATGTGAAGGTGAGATAAGCTATGCTAGGCTATGCTAGGGTGGACTAAGCTATGCTAAGGTGCAATAAGCTATGCTAGGCTATGGTGAGATAAGCTATGCTAAGGTGAGATAAGCTATGCTATGCTAAGGTGCGATAAGCTATGCAAAGGTGCGATAAGCTATGCTAGGCTAAGGTGAGATAAACTATGCTAGGTGACACTAAGGTGAGATAAGCTATGCTAGGCTATGGTGAGATAAGCTATGCTAAGGTGAGATAAGCTATGCTATGCTAAAGTGCGATAAGCTATGCTAGGCTATGGTGAGATAAGCTATGCTAGGTGACACAAAGGTGAGGTAAGCTATGCTAGGTGACACAAAGGTGAGGTAAGCTATGCTAGTCTATGCTAAGGTGAGATAATTCAACATGTATATGTTCTACTTTCTTGTTTATTTCCAGTCTTTTCATTTTAATTTGTTACAATGCCATGTATTTTTATGCTGCTGCAACACAAACATTTCCCTAATCGGGATCAATAAAGTACTTATTATGTTATCTTATAAGCTATGCTAGTCTATGCTAAGGTGAGATATGCTTTTCTAATGTGGTTCTATTGACGAGCAGGATTTGAAACTGCTTTGTCATCAGTGTTCGTGTAAATCCATGCTGGCTTGCTGTCTGCCGGTGACACATGTTGCCGTTGGTCACCATGGAAACATTCATTAGCTAACAGTGACATTATTGTTCTATTAATATAGAGGGAGGTCAGGTACTTTTTAAAGCAGCTGCTAGCTATGGGTACTTTCTACTGAAGCACACTTCAAAGCCTCTTTACTTTTACTTGAGTAAAGAAGTTTAGTCAATACTTCTACTTCTCCCGAGTATTTTTAAACACGAGTATCTGTACTTCAACTTGAATAAAGGATGTGTGTACTTTTGCCATCTCTGGTAACATGTTGTCTTGTTTACCTAATCCGCACACAATACAAATGCACAATAAAAATCCCCTCCCCCCCTTTAGCACAGACGATGGCTGCCCCCGACCTTTGACCCCCCCCGTCAATACATATTGATCTCAGCTGCACAGAACAAACCTCCAATATTCACCACTTGTTTCCGAGCAGACACATCTCGCTGCTGCAGTTTGAGTTAGGGCGAATTCTTTGCAATCTCAAATCATTTTCCAAACAATCAATTCCATTTCAGGGGGAAATAGTGATTTATGAATGAGGTTATTTTTAGCCCAGAGTTATTTACGGCTTCCTAGATTTCTTCTACAGTAACTCCTCAAAAGTCGTCAGCCTTTCAAACATCAGTGTGCTAAATAATGTGTTTGTTTTCATACGATATTTAAAGTATTTACCTATTTTATTCTGTCGAATCTGCCAGCTTAGATTTGGAATGGCTTGAAGTTAAATATATACATGTGCTATTAAAACCAGAGGTGTAGAGCAACTAAGTACATTAACTCAAGTACTGTACTTAAGTACAATTTCGAGGTACTTTTACTTTATTGAAGTATTTCCATGTTATGCTACATTGTACTTCTACTTCGCTAGAATTCAGAGGTACATGGTGTACTTTTCCTCCACTACATGTATTTAATACCTTTAGTTACTTCACAGATCTGGATGAAGGATGTGAAATATAATCAGGTGTTGAATCAGACTTTAGTTCCACCTGGAGTAAATCCACCAGCTACCCTGCAGTCTACAAAGTACTTCAGACTAGCTGCACCTTCACCAGCTACCCTGCAGTCTACAAAGTACTTCAGACTAGCTGCACCTTCACCAGCTACCCTGCAGTCTACAAAGTAGTTCAGACTAGCTGCTCCTCCACCAGCTACCCTGCAGTCTACAAAGTACTTCAGACTAGCTGCTCCTTCACCAGCTACCCTGCAGTCTACAAAGTACTTCAGACTAGCTGCACCTCCACCAGCTACCCTGCAGTCTACAAAGTAGTTCAGACTAGCTGCACCTTCACCAGCTACCCTGCAGTCTACAAAGTACTTCAGACTAGCTGCACCTTCACCAGCTACCCTGCAGTCTACAAAGTACTTCAGACTAGCTGCTCCTCCACCAGCTACCCTGCAGTCTACAAAGTACTTCAGACTAGCTGCACCTTCACCAGCTACCCTGCAGTCTACAAAGTACTTCAGACTAGCTGCACCTTCACCAGCTACCCTGCAGTCTACAAAGTACTTCAGACTAGCTGCACCTCCACCAGCTACCCTGCAGTCTACAAAGTACTTCAGACTAGCTGCACCTTCACCAGCTACCCTGCAGTCTACAAAGTACTTCAGACTAGCTGCACCTCCACCAGCTACCCTGCAGTCTACAAAGTACTTCAGACTAGCTGCACCTCCACCAGCTACCCTGCAGTCTACAAAGTACTTCAGACTAGCTGCACCTCCACCAGCTACCCTGCAGTCTACAAAGTACTTCAGACTAGCTGCACCTCCACCAGCTACCCTGCAGTCTACAAAGTACTTCAGACTAGCTGCACCTCCACCAGCTACCCTGCAGTCTACAAAGTACTTCAGACTAGCTGCACCTCCACCAGCTACCCTGCAGTCTACAAAGTACTTCAGACTAGCTGCACCTCCACCAGCTACCCTGCAGTCTACAAAGTACTTCAGACTAGCTGCACCTCCACCAGCTACCCTGCAGTCTACAAAGTACTTCAGACTAGCTGCACCTCCACCAGCTACCCTGCAGTCTACAAAGTACTTCAGACTAGCTGCACCTTCACCAGCTACCCTGCAGTCTACAAAGTACTTCAGACTAGCTGCACCTCCACCAGCTACCCTGCAGTCTACAAAGTACTTCAGACTAGCTGCACCTCCACCAGCTACCCTGCAGTCTACAAAGTACTTCAGACTAGCTGCACCTCCACCAGCTACCCTGCAGTCTACAAAGTACTTCAGACTAGCTGCACCTCCACCAGCTACCCTGCAGTCTACAAAGTACTTCAGACTAGCTGCACCTCCACCAGCTACCCTGCAGTCTACAAAGTACTTCAGACTAGCTGCACCTCCACCAGCTACCCTGCAGTCTACAAAGTACTTCAGACTAGCTGCACCTCCACCAGCTACCCTGCAGTCTACAAAGTACTTCAGACTAGCTGCACCTTCACCAGCTACCCTGCAGTCTACAAAGTACTTCAGACTAGCTGCACCTCCACCAGCTACCCTGCAGTCTACAAAGTACTTCAGACTAGCTGCACCTCCACCAGCTACCCTGCAGTCTACAAAGTACTTCAGACTAGCTGCACCTTCACCAGCTACCCTGCAGTCTACAAAGTACTTCAGACTAGCTGCACCTCCACCAGCTACCCTGCAGTCTACAAAGTACTTCAGACTAGCTGCACCTCCACCAGCTACCCTGCAGTCTACAAAGTACTTCAGACTAGCTGCACCTCCACCAGCTACCCTGCAGTCTACAAAGTACTTCAGACTAGCTGCTCCTCCACCAGCTCTGAGAACACTTTCATGATCAATCATTATAAAACACATCATATATATTATTCTGAAATGGACCAATCTGCACAACGAATACTTTCACTGTCTTTACTATATTTAGATGAGAATACTTTCTACTTTCACTTGAGGGACATTTTGAATGCAGTACTTTTACTAACAGAGTACTCCTACACTCTGGTACTTCTACTTTGACTCAAGTACAAGGTCTGAGTACTTCTACTTGTTGCAAATATATTATCTTTTCAATTTACACACGGCATCTATTGCACGTCTGTCCGTCCTGGAGAGGGATCCCTCCTCTGCTGCTCTCCTGAGGTTTCTCCATGTTCCCTTTAAACTGGGTTTTCTTTGGAAGTTTTTCCTTGTACGATGTGAGGGTCTGAGGACAGAGGGTCTAAGGACAGAGGGTCTGAGGACAGAGGGTCTAAGGACAGAGGGTCTGAGGACAGAGGGTCTGAGGACAGAGGGTCTAAGGACAGAGGGTCTGAGGACAGAGGGTCTAAGGACAGAGGGTCTGAGGACAGAGGGTCTAAGGACAGAGGGTCTGAGGACAGAGGGTCTGAGGACAGAGGGTCTAAGGACAGAGGGTCTGAGGACAGAGGGTCTGAGGACAGAGGGTCTGAGGACAGAGGGTCTAAGGACAGAGGGTCTGAGGACAGAGGGTCTGAGGACAGAGGGTCTGAGGACAGAGGGTCTAAGGACAGAGGGTCTGAGGACAGAGGGTCTGAGGACAGAGGGTCTAAGGACAGAGGGTCTAAGGACAGAGGGTCTAAGGACAGAGGGTGTCGTATTGTCATACTGATATTCTGTACACACTGTGAAGTCCACTGAGACAAATGTAACATTTGTGATATTGGGCTATAAATAAACATTGATTGATTCTACTTTAACTCAAGAACAAGGTCTGAGTACTTTAAGGTCTTTATGAGAAGAGGAAGAAAAAGGACAAGGAGGACGAAGCCCTTTGTGTCCGCAAAAGCTTCAACAAGGTAATAAATCAATACGAGCATCGGATGACAATAATATCATTATGTTACCGACCGGGCAGGCGGCCATTTTGATAAAGATCAGAGCAGCGGGCCATCGCTCAATCATCAGCAGGAGAGGACTCTTTAAAGTAGAGACACTACATACTGATATACACCTGAACATCAGCAGGAGAGGACTCTTTAAAGTAGAGACACTACATACTGATATACACCTGAACATCAGCAGGAGAGGACTCTTTAAAGTAGAGACACTACATACTGATATACACCTGAACATCAGCAGGAGAGGACTCTTTAAAGTAGAGACACTACACACTGATATACACCTGAACATCAGCAGGAGAGGACTCTTTAAAGTAGAGACACTACATACTGATATACACCTGAACATCAGCAGGAGAGGACTCTTTAAAGTAGAGACACTACATACTGATATACACCTGAACATCAGCAGGAGAGGACTCTTTAAAGTAGAGACACTACATACTGATATACACCTGAACATCAGCAGGAGAGGACTCTTTAAAGTAGAGACACTACATACTGATATACACCTGAACATCAGCAGGAGAGGACTCTTTAAAGTAGAGACACTACATACTGATATACACCTGAACATCAGCAGGAGAGGACTCTTTAAAGTAGAGACACTACATACTGATATACACCTGAACATCAGCAGGAGAGGACTCTTTAAAGTAGAGACACTACATACTGATATACACCTGAACATCAGCAGGAGAGGACTCTTTAAAGTAGAGACACTACATACTGATATACACCTGAACATCAGCAGGAGAGGACTCTTTAAAGTAGAGACACTACATACTGATATACACCTGAACAGCAGGAGAGGACTCTTTAAAGTAGAGACACTACATACTGATATACACCTGAACATCA
>CM070486.1:2897216-2912216 GCA_036324585.1 Champsocephalus esox
AACAGTATTTAAATAAGTGTAGCATGTATAAAGAGAGAGAGGATATAGTATTACAAGTGGAAGTATATATTTACAGTTTTGTTACAGATGTAGCATTTTCTAACTAAGGGACAGCATCCAATAATAATAATAATTATGTAGCGCTATATATAGGCTATATATATATATATATATACATTGCACATAAGAAATACTACACGACCGAGGTGTTATAACTTGACTTTAAGGTGAGCAGAGAGTAGTGGATGCCTTATATGATGTAAAATGTGAATGTTCTGCTGTGCTGTCACGCTATGCCGTGATGAGCATGGGTGCTCTGTTAGCATGTTAGCTAATGGTTCATGACTCACTGCATGGTCAGAGAGCACAGCCTGGGCCTGGGGGCGGAGCTGCACCACGAGGCCTCCACCGGCTCCTCTCAGTCAGGTGGCTGCCGGTCTGCTGTCAGCCCCGGGGCCCAGCTCGGAGCTGCGCCGTGGGGCCCTTAACGAGGGAATAGTGTCGCTAATGGGATCTGCTTTAGCTTATAGCGGCGCACACATGAGCGAACACACACTGAGGCGTCATGGGCATTAAGAAAGAGGAAGAGCACTGGTTCACTGAGTTCTGAGACGGCGCGTTCACCACACACACACACACACACCACACACACCACTTGGGCCATACTCAAGCTCTGTCTTGAGAGCTTTGGAGTCAACAGTGAGAGAAGAACAAGACTTACGTAAACAAACAGATGCATATTCAGCGGGCTGTGTGTGTGTGTGTGTGTGTGTGTGTGTGTGTGTGTGTGTGTGTGTGTGTGTGTGTGTGCGTGTGTGTCTGTGTGTGTGTGTTTGTGTGTGTGTGTCTGTGTGTGCGTGTGCGTGTGTGTGTGTGTGTGTGTGTGTGTGCGCGTGTGTGTGTGTCTGTGTGTGTGTGTGTGTGTGCGTGTGTGTGTGCGTGTGTGTGTGTGTGTGTGTGAAGGGAGGTACATCTCAGCAATGAGTCAGGAAGAGGCGATGAGGTTCGGGGCAGAGAGAGAGAGAGAGAGAGATCTCAGTTTACCCACAACAAATCCGTCACTGCAGCTTCTCCCGCGGCCAGATTACTCATTTAAATTCAAATTAGTGTTAATCAACCGCCCCCCCCTTTTTCTTTTTGAGAGATGCCTTCATTCTAGCAGGTAACAAGAAGGACTTGGATTGGGGGGATGGGTTCAATGTTTGCTGGGTTGCAATCCGTGTGTGTTCCATATCTGGAACCAGAATCCATTTATAAGTCACATTACTAATAACCACTTCTTCCGAGTTATTTTACCCAAACAATGACCTTTTCATCACGTAGCTTTGCCACTAAACCCTCAGATTTTACCCAAAACTAAAATATGTACACTAACCCAGCCAAGACATTGCTTTGTTTGTTTCTCAGCAGGATCACAGAAAAACAACTGACCCTAACGGTACGTCCACACAGCAGCTTTAGACGAATCTTCCAACGCTTCTCTGCCCGTTGACTTCGAATGGGGATGACGTCACTTTGCCTCGCTTTTCGCCGAACTGCATTGTGGGGGAGCGAAGCGAAGATTTCCAGGATCTCCAGGATTCCAAAGTTGAGCAATGTTCAACTTTTGAAGCGGAGCTGGAAGCGTCAGCCAATCAAACACGTTTATGCAAATCTAGCAATCAAACCGCGTGTAAGCAGGGAGAACCAGACCGCAGTTCATTCCTCATATTCCAAACGAGAAGTTACGGTAGCAAATCACCGGTTCTTTACGACCAGACTATTAACGGGATACAAACCGGAGGAACCGGGCATGGAGGGAGGTGGCAGAGGCAGTGGGGGAAACTGGTAGGTTTTCGCCTGTTTGGGGAGTTATATATTATATATATTGCTCGCATAAAATCCCTCGGGGTTTTTTGCTTTGTATGTCGGGGGCGGGACATTCATGTGATTGGTTGTTGGTCGCGTTGCTCGCAAAAAATCCCCAAGCTGTCAGACACGCCCAGCTCCAAGATGTTCGAGATGTTTGAAAAGCTGCTGTGTGGACGTACCGTAAAGGTTGTTTCACGTGCCAAAGAAAGTCCCATTATATTTTGGAGCGGACACATGCATTATTTGTTTAACGTATGGGTATAAATTGTCGCGCTCTCTGAGTCCCCTTCGAGTGACAATGTGTTGTGTCTCGTCCAATGTGTTTTGTTCATGCATTTTGTCTGTAATTTCCGGTTTTATTTTGTACTCACCTCGTCTTTCATTGCAGGCCCTATTTTCTTCCTCCCCCTGTGTGTTTTTCCCGCCATCATCAGTGTCTGCCCCGCCCCTGATTGTTTCCACCTGTTCCCACTCACCTCATGTTTAAAGGGGACCTATCGTACAAAATGCACTTTTGTACGTCTTTTATACATGAAGATGTGTCCCCGGTGTTCCAGGGAACTCACCAAGTGTCAGAAACCACAACCCTCTCTCTTTTCCTCCTTCGCCAAATCTCTAAAAACGGGGCTGCGACGGAGCGGATACAGACTGATCCAGATTTGAAATGTTTCTGACGTCAGAAAAGGAGAGCTCCGCCTATATGGGCAACTCTCCACCTATCAGGGGAATGTGGGGTTGGGCCACCGCCGGCCATTGCCGCTCGAAAGCGCTGGAGACGCTGTAGTACATATGCCAGGCCTGTAAGTGGCGCTGGAGCCACAGAATCAGCCCTTGTGAAAACAGGGCTGGAATAGAGCAAATAGAGCGAAATGAGGCATGGCTAAAATGCATGATCTGTTTGGTATTTTGAAAAGAAAACTTCACAGACATGTTGTATATAGGTATGGCCCTACAATATATGTTTCAAATATAGCATGATAGGTCCACTTTAAATAGTCCTGTCTCTCCCCTGTCCTGTGTCAGTTCGACTCGTTTGTTTCCTCGAATGGGCGAGCCTCAAATCTGAAAGGATCGCTTTTCACTCATGTCAGGTTTTGTTATTTTGTTTATTTTGTTGGTTTGAGTTTTTATGAAGTCCTCTTTTTGTTAGTCGTTTCCTCGTTGTGAGCGCTTTTTGTTATCTCCACCACCCACTCTGTTCAGCGGGATTACCTGAACTCTCTGTCGTGCATTTGGGTTCATCAGTTTGTGTCGAGGTCCTGACACGATGGAAAACCAGGGCGATGCTAACGGCCTGGTCGCCGTGCAACAATACGTCACCCCTCTAAAGACGTAAGTCAATGTAATTCATGGGGAAACCAAAGTGTGTCATCTTCATTTCTATCAAGGCGTCACGCGGCGGACGTCCTGCTGCTACCTTGCACTAACCGCCGCAGAGATATTGTGTCTATTTTTAGAAAGCGCCAAAAGCAGCTCAGACGAACAGAAAATATCAAAAAGCACACAACATATTTGAGAAGGGGGAGGAGGAGGAGGGGAGGAGGAGGAGGGGGGGCGGTTATTTAGAAACTTAGAGAAAGCATCAACTAGGATTGCCAGGGGGTAACGGAGAGGAGCTTCCAACTGCCTTTTATCAAAGAGGAGGAAACGCTGCGACTGCTTTATGCTGATTCTGCTCTGTCTGTGATGCATAGGAATGTGCAGAAGCTGCTTTCGGATTTGCATTACAGCTAATAATGAGCGAAGATAGGGAAGCCGATGCAAGGTCATCGATTCAATGACAACAATGACAGTTTGCAAGCGAGTGTTTGTGCAATCCTATCTTCTCCTATTGGCTGTTTTTGTATCGGCTTATGACAAATAAAATACACGAGCTGGCAGTAAATGTTGGATTTCCACCCATTCGCTGTCAAGTAAATGAACCCACCAGGCACCCAGGCACCCAGCACGCAGGCACGCAGGCACCCAGGCACGCAGGCACCCAGGCACCCAGACACCCAGGCACCCAGGCACCCAGGCACGCAGGCACCCAGGCACGCAGGCACCCAGGCACGCAGGCACCCAGGTACCCAGACACCCAGGCAACCAGGCACCCAGGCACCCAGACACCCAGGCACCCAGGCACCCAGGCACCCAGGCACCCAGGCACCCAGGCACCCAGGCACCCAGGCACCCAGGCACGCAGGCACCCAGACACCCAGGCACCCAGGCACCCAGACACGCAGGCACCCAGGCACCCAGGCACGCAGGCATCTGGACCAGCAGCTAGGGAATAAGTACTTCTGCAGAACGACTACAGAGGTTCATGGGTTACAAGAAAATTGAATATGCAAGAAAAAGTTTTGATTTAAGGATATATACGTTTACCCTATGGTAAACCTAAGGTCACACACACACACACACACACACACACACACACACACACAAAATACAAAAGTGTGTGTGAGTGGAGGAGACATGATTAAGTCAGGTTAAAGAACATGACGAATGTGCTGATTTTTACCATTCGACTTCCGCCCCCGTCTGAGCTGGAGGCGAAGAGAGGAAGAGGAAGAGGAAGAGGAAGAGGAAGAGGAAGAGGAAGAGGAAGAGGTGATTGAGTTACCCTCCCTGGAAAGCATGCCTCCATTTAAACCGCGCCACAACTCTCGACCAGATGGGAGGTTTAATGAGGAGAAAGTCATGCCTGAACACGACTCTGCGGTGTTGGGCTGCACTAACAGGGAGTGTGTGTGTGTGTGTGTGTGTGTGTGTGTGTGTGTGTGTGTGTGTGTGTGTGATACAGGACTGAAGGTTGAAGCTGGAAAATGGCGTCCACCATCTGGGTGCTCAGAGGAGCGTGGACACCCGATCACAGAGACACTATTACACGCTCTTTAAGAGTAATTGCCGAAAAGACTTCCCCCATTTTTTCATTCCTGCATCGTTTAAAACTGACAAAGTGCGCTCACCAGAGAGGGCAAAAGCACACACATCCTTTACTCAAGTAGAAGTACAGATACTCGTGTTTAAAGATACTCTGGTGAAAGTAGAAGTACTGACTAAACGTCTTTACTCAAGTCAAAGTAAAGAGGCTTTGAAGTGTACTTCAGTAGAAAGTACCCATAACTAGCAGCTGCTTTAAAGAGTACCTGATGTAAGAAGTAGAAAGTACAGGTATTTGAGTTCAACATGTGAGAAGTAGAAAGTACAGGTATTTGAGTTCAACATGAGAGAAGTAGAAAGTACAGGTATTTGTGTTCAACATGAGAGAAGTAGAAAGTACAGGTATTTGAGTTCAACATGTAGAGAAGTAGAAAGTACAGGTATTTGAGTTCAACATGAGAGAAGTAGAAAGTACAGGTATTTGTGTTCAACATGTAAGAAGTAGAAAGTACAGGTATTTGAGTTCAACATGTAAGAAGTAGAAAGTACAGGTATTTGAGTTCAACATGTAAGAAGTAGAAAGTACAGGTATTTGAGTTCAACATGAGAGAAGTAGAAAGTACAGGTATTTGAGTTCAACATGTGAGAAGTAGAAAGTACAGGTATTTGAGTTCAACATGTAAGAAGTAGAAAGTACAGGTATTTGGGTTCAACATGTAAGAAGTAGAAAGTACAGGTATTTGGGTTCAACATGAGAGAAGTAGAAAGTACAGGTATTTGGGTTCAACATGTGACATGTGTGCACAGCTCTCAACGCGCCCAGACTTGCAGTGATTTCCACCTCTTTGAATACTTTACGCCTCGTTCTGAGAGAAAGAAGTGAAATGTTCCAACGTGACGGCCGTCTGGGTGTGTGGTGCATGATGGGAGATGTAGTTCATTGAGCGGTTTCACACAGACAAAGTGTTACTTCACAGTTTTTGTTTTTTTGACTTGCAAAATTGTCTTTTAAATTGACAAACATCATGTGTGTAATTCGTGGCACAATTCAAACGGGATCGAGAGATAATCTCTCTCTCTCCATCGACTTCAATGCATACTGTTTCTGAAATAAGGTCCACGGAGGTCCGCCGGAAGGGGAGGAGCTTCACCTCTCAATGGAGGGCCAATATAAAATACCAATCCTGACTCTAATTGCTTCAGAAGTTTCCCTCACAGGATGCAGTATTTCTCACTGAGATACATTTCGTCGCTGTGAGGACCTTTCTTCTTCCCTTTGGACATTCCTCTTTATTAATAATAATACTTTGGATTTGTATAGCGCTTTTCCTAATGCTCAAAGACGCTTCACATGAAGTCAGAAGAGAAAGAGACATGTCCCTCAGTCTCTTCTCAACATGTCAACTAAGATCCAAGATGATGAGTGCCACCAGTGCCATGCTCTCTCAGCACCTGGTCCACCGTCACCTCTCGTTCCTCACGGGAACACTGGGCTGCGTTTCAGACCAGACTCTGCAGAACCTTCCAGACTCCTGCTCTCCTCCGTGCTCTCCCTCCTCTCTCTTGTCTCCATGTTCCCAGCAGCCCATTCTCTTTATTGTGTGTTCTGCTGCTAATGGACTCTCTTTCTGGCTGTAGCTCTGCTCCTTCTGTCACACTTCACTAAAGCTACAGTGTGTGTGTGTGTGTGTGTGTGTGTGTGTGTTTAATTGCTTTACATTTCCAAGAAGCCTCCCTGCTGCTGCAGACAGAGATTCACACAGCCTCATAAAGAACTGCTGTAGCATTTCATTTGGGAGTAGATTCTGTACCTCATGGAGAATAATGCAGTCCCATCTACAGCTGGCTGGGTTTGGACCTGAACCCATTTCAGTCAGACATCTCACGTGTTCTTATATGTTTATTAGAAGCAGCATATAGTTTGAGTTTGGCGTCTCGGCTCGGGCCTCATCACTGGGGTGGAGCTGAGGTGAAAGCTGGGGTGGAAGCTGGGGTGGAGCTGGGGGGAAGCTGGGGTGGAGCTGAGGTGGAGCTGAGGTGGAGCTGGGGTGGAAGCTGGGGTGGAAGCTGGGGTGGAAGCTGGGGTGGAAGCTGGGGTGGAAGCTGGGGTGGAAGCTGGGGTGGAGCTGGGGTGGAAGCTGGGGTGGAAGCTGGGGTGGAGCTGGGGTGGAAGCTGGGGTGGAAGCTGAGGGTGGAAGCTGGGGTGGAGCTGGGGTGGAAGCTGGGGTGGAAGCTGGGTGGAAGCTGGGGTGGAAGCTGGGGTGGAGCTGGGGTGGAAGCTGGGGTGGAGCTGGGGTGGAAGCTGGGGTGGAAGCTGGGGTGGAAGCTGGGGTGGAAGCTGGGGTGGAAGCTGGGGTGGAAGCTGGGGTGGAGCTGGGGTGGAAGCTGGGGTGGAGCTGGGGTGGAAGCTGGGGTGGAGCTGGGGTGGAAGCTGGGGTGGAAGCTGGGGTGGAAGCTGGGGTGGAAGCTGGGGTGGAGCTGGGGTGGAAGCTGGGGTGGAGCTGGGGTGGAAGCTGGGGTGGAGCTGGGTGGAAGCTGGGGTGGAAGCTGGGGTGGAAGCTGGGGTGGAAGCTGGGGTGGAGCTGGGGTGGAAGCTGGGGTGGAAGCTGGGGTGGAAGCTGGGGTGGAAGCTGGGTGGAAGCTGGGGTGGAAGCTGGGTGGAAGCTGGGGTGGAGCTGGGGTGGAAGCTGGGGTGGAGCTGGGGTGGAAGCTGGGGTGGAAGCTGGGTGGAAGCTGGGGTGGAAGCTGGGGTGGAAGCTGGGGTGGAAGCTGGGGTGGAGCTGGGGTGGAAGCTGGGGTGGAAGCTGGGGTGGAAGCTGGGGTGGAAGCTGGGTGGAAGCTGGGGTGGAAGCTGGGGTGGAGCTGGGGTGGAAGCTGGGGTGGAGCTGGGGTGGAGCTGGGGTGGAAGCTGGGGTGGAGGCTGGGGTGGAAGCTGGGTGGAAGCTGGGGTGGAAGCTGGGGTGGAAGCTGGGGTGGAAGCTGGGGTGGAAGCTGGGTGGAGCTGGGGTGGAAGCTGGGGTGGAAGCTGGGGTGGAAGCTGGGTGGAGCTGGGGTGGAAGCTGGGGTGGAGGCTGGGGTGGAAGCTGGGGTGGAAGCTGGGGTGGAGCTGGGGTGGAAGCTGGGGTGGAGCTGGGGTGGAAGCTGGGGTGGAAGCTGGGGTGGAAGCTGGGGTGGAAGCTGGGGTGGAAGCTGGGGTGGAGCTGGGGTGGAGCTGGGGTGGAAGCTGGGGTGGAGCTGGGGTGGAAGCTGGGGTGGAGCTGGGGTGGAAGCTGGGGTGGAAGCTGGGGTGGAGCTGGGGTGGAAGCTGGGTGGAAGCTGGGGTGGAAGCTGGGGTGGAAGCTGGGGTGGAAGCTGGGGTGGAAGCTGGGGTGGAAGCTGAGGTGGAAGCTGGGGTGGAAGCTGGGGTGGGGCTGGGGTGGAGCTGGGGTGGAGCTGGGGTGGAAGCTGGGGTGGAGGCTGGGGTGGAATCTGGGGTGGAGCTGGGGTGGAAGCTGGGGTGGAGGCTGGGGTGGAGATGGGGTGGAATCTGGGGTGGAGCTGGGGTGGAAGCTGGGGTGGAAGCTGAGGTGGAAGCTGGGGGTGGAAGCTGGGGTGGAGCTGGGGTGGAGCTGGGGTGGAAGCTGGGGTGGAAGCTGGGGTGGAGGCTGGGGTGGAAGCTGGAGTGGAGCTGGGGTGGAAGCTGGGGTGGAGGCTGGGGTGGAATCTGGGGTCGAGGCTGGGGTGGAAGCTGGGGTGGAAGCTGGGGTGGAGGCTGGGGTGGAGGCTGGGGTGGAAGCTGGGGTGGAAGCTGGGGTGGAAGCTGGGGTGGAGGCTGGGGTGGAAGCTGGTGTGGAAGCTGGTGTGGAAGCTTCGTCGATCCTGGAAAAGTCTCTACGTCTAAAATGACAAGTATCGTCTGTTTTCTGTCTGCGAGGCCCAGTTCTTTGCTGCTAGCTCAATGCTATTGGCTGCTTTGGCATTGAGTCAAAGGGTGTTGAGTATATTAAGACGTGACACATGTTCTCTTACACATCAGTTATCATTTGAAGGCTTGAGACCAGATATGAAGTCACTCCAGGTTGAGTCTTCCTGTCTGAACGCCGCTGGTCAACACAACACTGATATGAAAGAAAGCGATTTAAGCGTGGGATTTGCCCGTTTAACGATATGTAAACAAACTACCTCCAACATGGAAGCAATCGTGCGTCTCCCACCACCCACTGAGGCTCAGAAAAGAGCAACGAATTATCTAAATTGTTCACGGAGTGGAAGCACAGTTTGGTCCTCGACGGCCGATAATCAGAAACAACGGGAAGTGACTGAGTACGCTTCATTTGAACTAATTTAACCGTCTGAAAAACCACTTTCTCCCCCATCTAGATGCAGAGGTGGGAAGTAGTGGAGTACAACTTTGTTACTGTACTGAAGTACATGTTTCTGGTATCAGTACTTTACTCCACTACTTATTTTTCTGACGACTTTTCACTTTGACTTCTTACATTTTGAACACAAATACCTGTACTTTCTACTTCTCACATGTTGAACCCAAATACCTGTACTTTCTACTTCTCACATGTTGAACTCAAATACCTGTACTTTCTACTTCTTACATGTTGAACACAAATACCTGTACTTTCTACTTCTTACATGTTGAACCCAAATACCTGTACTTTCTACTTCTCTCATGTTGAACTCAAATACCTGTACTTTCAACTTCTTACATGTTGAACATGAATACCTGTACTTTCTACTTCTTACATGTTAAACACAAATACCTGTACTTTCTACTTCTTACCTGTTGAACACAAATACCTGTACTTTCTACTTCTCTCATGTTGAACTCAAATACCTGTACTTTCTACTTCTCTCATGTTGAACACAAATACCTGTACTTTCTACTTCTTACATGTTGAACTCAAATACCTGTACTTTCAACTTCTTACATGTTGAACACAAATACCTGTACTTTCTACTTCTCTCATGTTGAACACAAATACCTGTACTTTCTACTTCTTACATGTTGAACACAAATACCTGTACTTTCTACTTCTTACATGTTGAACACAAATACCTGTACTTTCTGCTTCTTACATGTTGAACACAAATACCTGTACTTTCTACTTCTTACATGTTGAACTCAAATACCTGTACTTTCTACTTCTTACATGTTGAACAGAAATACCTGTACTTTCTACTTCTTACATGTTGAACTCAAATACCTGTACTTTCTACTTCTCTCATGTTGAACACAAATACCTGTACTTTCTACTTCTTACATGTTGAACTCAAATACCTATACTTTCTACTTCTCTCATGTTGAACACAAATACCTGTACTTTCTACTTCTTACATGTTGAACACAAATACCTGTACTTTCTACTTCTTACATGTTGAACACAAATACCTGTACTTTCTACTTCTTACATGTTGAACACAAATACCTGTACTTTCTACTTCTTACATGTTGAACACAAATACCTGTACTTTTACTCTTACTTTGAACAAAATACTGACTTTCTACTCTACATGTTGAACTCAAATACTGTACTTTCTACTTCTACATGTGACCAAATACCTGTACTTTCTACTTCTTACATGTTGAACTCAAATACCTGTACTTTCTACTTCTTACATGTTGAACTCACATACATAACAGGACATTATGTTAATTACTGTCTATAATATCTGTGAATACTTAAGACATATTCTGTCTCCTGTCTCCGATTTCTGTCTTAAGATATCCAGAAGTTATATTTACCGAAATGAGGAAATGTTAGCATGGAAGAAGCTAAAGGAAGATGATGAACACGGTAAACCTGCTCAGCATCAACATGTCAGCATTATCTGTTTCTCTCCTGGCTTTAGACTCTTCTGTTCACGTGTGTGTTGTTTTGTTATTTTCATAGCTTCTCTCAAACGGTATGTTATTGTACTTTTATATACCTCAAATGTGTCGTATAGAGACATTTAAAAGCAACACCTTTGGGTGCTAACTCTTGCTAACTCTTGCTAACCTCGTGATTCAGTACTGGTGCAGTTTTAACAGCACAAACAAGCCCATTGTAGCCAGTTTACCTACAAAAGCTTTAATGTTGTACAAAATATCAAGTGACGAAGCTTTAAAGGTGGGGTAGGTAAGTCTGAGAAACCGGCTCGAGATACACTTGTTGTTATATTCCATGGAATGCTCTTAACATCCCGATAGCAATGAATATCTGAAGTGCTTTGACAATAAATCCATAAAGAAATGTCATCTGTGGAAGCCGTGGCGCTGTAGAAAGCACGACCAATCATCTGAGCCGGCTAAAGAAACTGGACGGCCTACCTGCCTGTCAGCCTTCCATCGGGGCACACACTGATCTCGTGCCCTCGTTGGTCATGTGCGTGTTCGTGTGTGTTGGGGGAGGGGCTCTGTGAGGAAGCGGCAGATCTGTTCCGACTGTGTATTTTCAGATTCTAGCCACTCGAGCTGCTTTCTCCAAAATGACCTACCCCACCTTTAAGGTGCCACGTTTAACTATTGAGACAAAGGAAGGGATTTTATTTGGGGGTTTTGATCTGAGAGTGACCTCCAGACTGTATTTAGCCACTTTTAAATAAGAGTTTTTATCCTGATCATGTTACTGTGTGTTTTAGTATCTGTATGTATTCTGTGTATGCATGATGAACAATCTTTTAAACTCATGTCTTGGTCCCATTTCTAATGTTCTGTATTTTATTCTAAGTATGAAATTGATGCTCCTGCCTTCTTCCCAAGTCACCAATGAGAAATAGATTTGATCTCAATTTCTTTCCCAGTTTAATCATTAAAAAGATAATAAGGGAGACGTTCATTCCTCGCCCATTCTGTGTGTAATATATGACTTAATTTGCCGAGGGAAATAAAGGCGAGCGTGTCACAACAAAACGCCATCACCCACGTTTAGTGTGGCTTCGATATCTCTGCTGTTAACCTCTGCGCTGCTCCACTGTGTTCCTGTGCCACTGTGATTTAGAGAGCTGGGGTTTCCCTCCTGGAGATCCACACACAGGTTCAAACACACCCAATCGGGGGCAAAAGCTCTGGTGGGTAAAACACAAATTAATATTAATGAAGAGCTTCACCGATCTCTCACTATGTCTGCTTTAAGGGAGCTTTAATGTGTGTGTTGGCGCATTTCCACGACAGCGTGGAGCTCGCTTTAAGCGTGCCGTGCCCGTTTTTGGTTGCGTTTCCACTTGGCGTAGTACCGGCTAGCGGTTACTATTTCACAGTTTTCTGGCCCCATAAAATCGAGGTTCTAGGGCCAGGGACAACCAGGCTGAGTATGCTAAACTAGAGGGAGAATCGCTGGCAAGGGGGCTACAACTACAACAAGATGAACATATTTGACCGTGATTTAATTATAATACACGTTTCAAAATGATGCCGAAGTAACAACACACTGATACCGGTTAGTAAAAACAACAAATTCATGCTTTGACAGTCTGCAGACAGACGGCAGGCGAACGTTTTTTAAAATGCTTGTTTTCTGAATGGAGATCGGCTAAGCTAACGATGGATATGCTCCGACCGTCCACACTCACAACAACGGCCTACAGACATAAATAAACCAGCGACTGTACTCTCCATGACACAGGCAGTCTGTGGTTTGTACTTGTTTAACTTCTGTCTAGTTTCTGAACAGATATGAGGAGCTGTGAGCTCTGAGTGCTAACAGCTAACGGCTGTGTTGGTTTTGTGGTTCGCATTGAAGATGACGTCACGGCTCTGCCTACACTGCGTTACCATAGTTACTGCCCCAGCTCCTAAACTGTAATGGAGACACAGCAGAAAGTGAGCCGGTCCTAACGAGGCGAGGCCTAGCTATACTGAGCGAGGCCCTGTAGTGCATGTGAATGGTCTGCAGAGGCTGAAATTCCTCCAGGTGGAGTTTCTCTTCTTCTGTCTCAACCTCCTTCAACACATTTAGGAGGTCATATCTCATTATTTTAAGTGCAACATAACAATAAACTAGCTTATACTGTACTGCGTCCTTTCCTTGTTAGACCTGTAGGATTTTAAAGAGTTCCTTCATCAGTTTTCCTGCAGATCAGAGCGGTGCCCGTGTTGCTAGCAGCAGGCCTGCAGAGCTGAGATGCACCTGCACACCGGTCTGAAAACACGACAGAGCGAATCGTCGTGAGAGCCAGCAGATGAGCGAGAGATCCTTAATTACACACCGCCGGCTGCTGTTTGTTTATTCTCGTGTTGTGACCGTCGACGGATCAGAGGTGAGCAACAGGACGCCGATCGAGCAAAGGAAGAAAAGAGATTGTCTTCTCTCAGATTGTTCACGGCTACTCATTCGCACTGTTTCTCGTTGTTCCTTTCCTGCTGCAGCCCCCGCCTCCCGCAGAGACGCTGAGAGTCTCCTCGTTCCTCTTCCCAAGGTCTCGGATGGACGCAAACTCCTCTGGATTCACTCCGACATCCTGCTCTCTAGTTTTCTGCAATATAACAACAATTCCCCTATCGCCACCTATCCAACTCAATGACGTGTGTGTGTGTGTGGTGGTGTGTGGTGTGCGTGTGTGTGTGTGTGTACATTTTGCATTAGGCTGTGTCTAACCACATCAGAAAATGTCTCCTCCTATCTCCCCGTCCCTCGAGCAGACTTACCTTCTCTACTCTCTGATTCTGAGCCAAGGCAGACTGCAGTATCTACCATGTGAGTCATGTGGATGTAAATACAAACACTTATGTGAAGTATACTCTCCTGTGCAATCTATTTACAAGGTGACGTCGCCGGCTATTTCAATACTGAATTAGTTTGTATGTTTATTTTTTTAAATACTGCTTCTTAAAGTGTTTTAGCGTGGTGTACTTATTTGTTATTTACTTATTTTATTCTTTGAATTGTATTAACGTGCAACACTCCCTTTTCTATTGGCTAGCGCTCCAACACATTGTACGTGATAGGCTAAGGGGCGGGACATCTCTAAGCGGTTGACAAATCACAACAGAGCCGGCCAGCTAACCAATCAGAGCAGCCTGGGCTCTGGTCTCATATTGCCCCTCGAGGGCATTAAGGCCGCAGAGTGCCGGTCGGGTGCTAGAGCTTTCGGCTGCCAAGCCCCGTTCCTCTGGAATCAACTTCCAGTGCCGATTAGGGAGCCAGACGGTGTCCACACATTTAAGAGCAGGTTAAAGACTCTCCTCTTTAGTACAGCGCACAGTTAAAGGTGGGGTAGGTAAGTCTGAGAAACCGGCTCGAGATACACTTGTTGTTATATTCCATGGAATGCTCTTAACATCCCGATAGCAACGAATATCTGAAGTGCTTTGACAACAAATCCATAAAGAAAAGTCATCAGTGGAAGCCGTGGCGCTGTAGAAAGCACGACCAATCATCTGAGCCGGTTAAAGTAACTGGATGGCCTACCTGCCTGTCAGCCTTCCATCGGGGCACAAACTGCCCTCGTGCCCTCGTTGGTCATGTGCGCGTTCGTGTGTGTTGGGGGAGGGGCTCTGTGAGGAAGGGGCAGATTTTCTCCGGCTGTGTATTTTCTGATTCTAGCGCACTGGAGCTGCTTTCTCCAAAATGACCTACCCCACCTTTAAGACTGGGTTTAACCCCCCCCCTCCTCATGGACCCTTCGTTTTTTGGAATTGTATTTATTGAACTCTAACTGTATTTGTGTCATTGTGTCATGTTCCTTTTTTAAATAGGTATTTTCACATTGATCTTGTAAGATACGTTTATTGTTTTCACATTGAAAAATGAGCAAGTAAGTCTGAGCAAAATAAAGAGCTGGTCAGACCGAGACCTGGCATCAAAGCTTTGTCAACATCTGTTCTCAGATAATACAGAAAGCTATGTGTCGCTGTGTGTTCTTTATCAGCTGCAGGGATGAAGAGAAACTCAACCTGTCCACGGGAGGCTGCTGATCAGCTCTCTAAGCCTCGTGTTCGGGTGATTGTTTTGTCACACGGGTTCTTGCATAAAGCCGGTTTGAGAAACTTTGCATGTTCTTCACCGGGAGGAGCATCATCCGCCTGCCTCGTTAAACCTCCCCATGGAGACAGGGGATAACACGGGCTACGACTGATGGGGGTGCATCAGTGGCGGCGATAGGGGGTGGCTACTTGGGCTCAAGCCCCGGATGTTTCACTTAAAAAAAAACGTCTCGGGAGTAATGTGCAGTACCGGAGTCCACCAGAGAGGCATCCGCTGCGGGACATTAGCCTGCGTACTAAGCCTGCCCTGAAGAAGAAGTGATCCTTCCTAGTGCCTGACGAGTTTTAAGCTAATAGCCCTATATAGTTATGGATATTAGAAAGTT